>PVKH010021370.1:0-14349 GCA_004027955.1 Chaetophractus vellerosus | reverse complement strand
GAATCATGCTTGTAAACTGATCTGTTCATCTGGGCATGATTGGGTTATGATTAGGGCGTTGACTGGGCACATCAGTAGGGTGTTGAGCCCCGCCCCTCGGTGGGTGTGCTCTCAAGTATAAAAGGCAAGGCGAAAGACAGAGGGAGCAGATTTGAGAAGCAGATTTTTGAGAAGCAGTTCTGATGTTGGAGAGGACGCCCCAGGAGGGAGAAGTGAGCCGTTCACCTGATAGTCTACAGCTGACCTTGTGGAGGAAGCGCTAAGCCCAGAGAGAAACGCTGCCCTGGGAAGAGAGGAACTCAAGAAGCCTGAACCCTGGCAAATGTAGACAGCTGTCTTGCTCCAACACATGGACTTTGGTGAGGGAAGAAACTTATGCTTTGTGGCCTGGTAACTGTAAGCTTCTATCCCAAATAAATATCCTTTATAAAGACCAACCAATAATTGGTATATTTGCAAAGGCACCTCTTTGTCTGACAAATATAATACATGAATACACATAAACAATAAGTATATAATAAAAGTTGTGAACTTGCAAAACAAACATTCATAACATACATGCTTCAAATTGTACTTTTCATTATACAAAGCATATACTCTACTAGTTCAAACCATATTTTAGTAAGAGGCTGAATTTTTCATTCAAAATATTCTCTATAATCAATGACAAACTTTCTGAAATGGAGGAAGGAAAGTATAATAATTAACGTCAAGGTAGGGTGAGGCAGTTAGAATATAATGTAATTGCATAGTGCCAAAAAATTTAGTTGCTTTTGGAAGTAGAAATCTAATTCATTAAAGTAATTTATCTGTCCATCTTTTAAATGAATTTTCTAGAACCTTAAGTTGCACAAATCGATCTGACTCTAACAGCTGGTGGAACATAGGCATAGCTATGTGAATTATTTGTACCTTGGTTCTCTCCTTACAAATAACATCAGCTGAGGTTCCTGATATCAACATGGAGTGAATACAGTTCCTAGAAAGATTAATGAAAAACCTGGGATCCATTTATCTCTTTATGTATTTATTTATCATCTAACATAGAACTTAAGTATTCTGATTTTAGCAAAAACTACTTGTGTTCACATCTTTGCTTTAGCAGTGATTACTTCAATGACCTCTTCTTATGCTGTTCTCCCTTTCACTTATTGATCTCCATCTAAATTGGATAATCCTGGCTTAGGATTTTGCACTTGCAATTTCCTCTGCCCAGAAAGTTCTTTTCTCTGTATACCTTGTCTTGTTACTTTACTTCCTTCAGATATTTACTCAAATGTCACCTTCTCAGTAAATCTATCCTAAAAATCCCGTCTAAAATCACAACCCCTTCTCCCTGAAATTTCCTGTTTTAATATTCTGATTTACTTCCTACTTAGTATTTGTCACAATCCAGTATAGTTTGTGTGTACCCAACCAGAATGTAATCTCTGCTAGGGATTTTTAAAAAATAGTTACCAGGGATAGAACACAGACCCTCACACATGGGAAGCAGGCACTCAACCAGTGAGCTATACCTGCTCTTTCTCCTAGGGAATTTTTACTGTTTTGTTTACTGCTGTAGTAGTGAGCAAATAAACAGAGGTGCTCAATAGGACATATTTATAAAGTGAATTAAGCTGTATCATTCTTTTCTTCTATGTTATATTATTTGTTCAATTAGGTTATCAATATCTCCCTCATAGGGATTTTGGAAGATTAGAAGAAATATTTGATGCAAAGTTCTTTAAATAATGCCCAAAAAGATATTATACATTTGATGATTATGTTAGTTCTTTGGGATTTGTTATTTTGGCTATTATTACTGTTGTTGTTAATAGCAACAAGGGCCCACAGATATTCAGAGTGAAGTACTTTCAGCATCTTGAGTAACTTATGCAAGAAATATCATAAACTGCTCTCCTTAATATGGCACTCAAGAGAGATGCACTTTGCTTCTGAAAGACATATTCAGTGTCTGTTAAGTCTAGTAGGCGTTCAACAATATTTTACTAGTTTTCAAAAGTCATAAAAATAAAAGCATTTTTTTCTTTCCTCCTTGGGGAAGACACAAAAGATAGTAGATCAAAGAAATCAAGAAAGATGTAGACTGAACCTGTATAATGGCAATTTAAAATGTTATATTAAATATAAGTCTATTATACAGAGGAAAAGGATACAAGTAGTAAGAAGTGCTTGAAAAGCAATTGCAAAACATTTTTTAAGTAGCACCATTTCAAAACTTGAAATGTCCTTGTTTTCTGAAATAGGGTTGATAAGAGGTGACTCCACCAAATGCACTGTAACACCTTATGCGTTGTTTCTGTTATTTAAGAAACTAGTAGTGCTGGGTCTCCTGGAAACCAGAGAGTGCAATCCCTCTTCTTGTTCTCACAATATAAAGACACAGGCTTTATTGTACATATGCCAGACATTGGTGCTTTCTTCAGACCGCTATCATGGCTTTTTAATGAATCAGGCTTAAGTATTTTTATGCAATAGATGCATCCTTGAAAAGGTAGATGGAAATTGATTATTTCTGAAAAAACTTAGTATATTTGAAGTTTCTCTAAGAGAACTTAACAAAAGGAATAATTTAGTGGCTAGTCTAATGAAGTGAGAAATAAATGATATTTAAAATAATGATATTGAATTATCTGTTTTCTAAATTTGGACATTCAAAAAGTTATTTTGCTATGTATTAGTGGGAAACACTTGATAAGAATCAGAAGGATGCAAAGCCAGTACTAGAATTTTTTGGGTTTACATCGCTGATAGCATTAAACTTCTTTTTGGTGTCCCTTGTGGTGTTGTCTACCATTATGTATATTCTATTGCGCAAAGGACACAGAGGTATTAAACTACTCACTAATATTAAGTAATTTTGTAGGAATCATAATAAATCTTATTGTTAAAGAATAAATTGTTAATATAGACCCTATCACTTCTTTTTCATATATTTTGGTGCTGTAGTTTGTTTACAAAAGAGATAAAGTATAATCAAGATTGATATTTTTACCTTCACAGGTACACTTACATATTAGAATCCCCATGATCCTTAACTGTAGTCAGAATAAGGGTGTACTTAAGTTTTCACATACAGAACCGTAAAAATAATAATACATATAGATATAGCACAGAGATTGTCAGCATGGATATTAGACCTGCACCCTTGCTTATCTCCTTTTACCCTTGTAATCTTGTGAAAGTTATTTATTCTGGAAGCCAAAATTTACTTACCTGATTAATTGGGATCAATAATGACAACATACTCACAGAACTTTTTGTGAGGACATAATGATATTATTTATGAAGAATCTACCTGGTAATAGTATAAAATAGATAAAAGCTAAGCTAATTCTTCATATTATTTTATAGCATTTTATTTACAAAATGATTAGAACCACCATGAACCAAAGATCTCATGTATCTCTTGGCAGTTATTTCCATTATTGTTGTTATTATCCTTGTTATAGTTATTAGAGTGATTAAGTTTTAGTGTTATAAACAATCCTTTATTTATATACACACAGATATACACATATATTTCCATTCTTACATAAATATATTTTACATGCCATGCTTACATATTTTGAGAAGACAATTTTCATGGATTTTATTTGCTTTTTTCAAGCTTTAAAGTAATGAGGACAGGTAGACTACTTTAAAAATTACTTCTGCCCATAAGGCATGCAGTATGGTAATCCTAATCCTTATTTGGCAGACTTTCTTATATTTTGAGTAACTTTACTGTGATAATATGAGTTTGTGATTCAAGCAACATATTTAAATGAACTTAAATGGTATTTGCATACTAAGACTCATTTAATCATAATATTCATAATCAAGTGAAAATCACTTTAGATAAGTGTAGCTTTAATGGATCTAGTGAATTGGCTTTAATTTGCAACTGTGTGCTTTTAAATAATACTTTTCAAATTTCAATTAATAAAGAAAAAATATTGCTTATTCTCTTAAGATTTTAAAGAAAATATTTGAAGTTGACAAGTTCAATTCAATCACTTTCTTATTCATTTCTGAATGGAAAGGTTTCTAATACCTATTGACCCATTGTATCATAATTTGAATCAATAAAGTCTATATTAATTAGTCAAATGACTGATCAAACCTTTTAAAATGATAAATTCTAGCTTCCAGTCAGTAACCATCTCATCTAGAAACTCAGAACTGAAAAATAAATCATGAATTACTGTATGACTTAAATGTCCTGGAAAATAGATCAAGGATATGAATAAATATAAAGCATATTGGTTTCTTTCATTAAGTTTATCAAGAAAATTAACACAAAGCTCCCAATAGTCACCAATTCTTTTTTTTAAATAAATGAAGGATTTAATAAATAACTCAATTAAATGTATTAGTAGTCATCTTCTTATATTTGAAGGTAAAATAATATAGTTTTAAGAATGTGGATATCTGAATCAACAGATCTCTGTGCCAATCTTGGCATCGCAGTTGCTCTGGTGCCTTGAGTAAATTATTTAACTTCTTACAACCCATTTTTCTCATTTTAAAACAGTAACAGTAATAACAATTCCTGTCTAATTTTCTTAGTGATTTATGAAATATCATCAATGTAATCTTTTAGAAAATTCAAGTAATAACAAATATTAGCTGTTATCATTGCTGTTATTACTTGCTAGAGAGAAAAGAATTGCTTTTCAATGTACTTCTTGATAATTTGCCCACCATCATGGGACTTATTTCTGTTCAAGGGAAAAGTTACAGGATATTGCAGACCTCCTATAGCAACCAGAACTGGATAAATTATCTCCTGTGTAGCCATTCACATAAGAAAAACCACAGGAACATTGTGGCTTCCATGTGAGATTAAATTATGTTTCCCAAGAGAAATGCAGGTTCTTCACCTTAATCCACATTCCTGTGGTGTGGAAACTTTGTTAATAGTATCCCTGGATATGTTAAGATGAGTCGGGGTGGACTCTTTCGAGAATAGGATTGTCACAAATTCCATTCAGGTGTGACCAACTGAATGAAGGAGGCTCTCAGTCTGCATTACTGGAGGCCTTAAAAAAGCCAGAAGTCAGGAGCCAAAAGTTAGAGATGGCCATGAGATGGGAGGCAGCAATGCAAGCCAAGGAAATCCACGGATTGTGGAAAGCCAGCACCAAATACTACAGACTTTGGGGAGAAACCATGGCCTTATTATCAACTTGATTTTGGATTTCTAGACTTCCAAACCATGAGCCAATAAATTCCTTTTGTTAAGCCAACCCATTATGTAGTATTTGTCACAGCAGACTGGCAAACAAAGACACTTCCATTATGAGATTAAATGAGCTCTTTGGTCTCTACCACATTAGAATATAGGTGCCTAGAGTACTTAACTAACAAACCTGTGTCCCATAAACAAGTGTGGCTCTCACATCCTCTCATTCACCATGAAATCTGATTCTATACATTCAG
Organism: Chaetophractus vellerosus; assembly: GCA_004027955.1. NCBI lineage: Eukaryota > Metazoa > Chordata > Mammalia > Cingulata > Chlamyphoridae > Chaetophractus > Chaetophractus vellerosus. The sequence continues at coordinate 8,922 of PVKH010021370.1, read as the reverse complement.
TCCATTGCATGAATATTAGGGGTTGGGGGGTCTACTTCATGGGGGGATCCACTCTGTAATTCAGCATACATGTAGTGTTTATGTACTTTGGAAAAAAGTTTATAGTAGTTTGGAATCTGACCTGATCCACATTGATTTGTGCAGGGTTGAAATTAGATTGGAGTGAAGTGCATATCCATTCTAGAGTGCCTTACTACCATGCAAGGAAATACAGACTGTGACTGTATTTTCTTTTCCTATTTAAAAACTATTCCAAGAAGAACTAATTTCACAGTTAATGTTATGAAATGTAGAATTAAAATTTTTATCTTCTTTTAATTTGCAAATGAGAGTTTTTAGGCAATCAACCTCAATAATCCATATCATATTGGCGTATTACGCTCTGTCAAAAACAAGGAAATTAGTAGCAAGTTCCATTTTATAAATGAAGACTTAAAGCATAGGAAGATATTGAGGTATGAAAGAATCAAAATTCAGAAAGCTGGATTGTAAGCAAAGGATTCTTGATTTTGGACCATCGGGCCTGTGTGTATGAGGGCACATACACACACACACACACACACAGTTAAAGGAATATGTTTTAGGCAGGTAACTAGAAGTCTCTGACTATTAACAAGTTTAATCTTTCATCTATTACCAACATATGCTTGCATAGTAATCATTGATAAAGTCAGTAAAACTTCTACAAGAGAACTGTAGAAAACCAAACCTTAATGTGTCACATGGTTTTCCTACTATGATAAATTTTTCTCAAATTTTCAGGGAAAATTTTTAAAAATTTTATCTAAGATATCTAGAAATAGAAGGCATATAGTATATTAACCAAATGCTGAATACTTTTGGACAATGAGAAATACTTCCTTTGGGGATAGATCATAATGACCCCTCATGTAAGAGTCACCTTTACAAAGTCTCATTATATAATGGCTATATATTTGTTAGAAAACAAACACACAGCTACCCACACACACGCCACAAAAGGTAAATCATATCATAGAGCTTGCTTGAATCTTCTAACTTGATTTTTTATGAAGTCTTCTGAAATAGAAAAAAAATGAATTGTAATGGTTATGAAGACTAAAGGGGTTTTGGTTTTATCAATTTAAAGGATATTGGTTAGGTCAGTTTTTTCAGTTTCCTTTTTTGTGTTACATGAATTTCATGAAGAATTTTCTTTTGTTTTATTTTATTTATACATGTGATTATTGAAATAGAAATATGACTTGTTTATTTTCAAAATGTTATAAACCAGAAAATGTTGGTTTTACTGAAATATTCAGAGGGAATATTTCCATTTAAATGGAAAAAAATAGTTAAGCACATAACTTTAAGGAAGAGGAAGACTTTACCTTAAATAATGTAGATCAGATTCCATCTTCATTTATGCCTTGCTTGCAAGCACATTTACAACAGAATAATTTCTGGGGGCAAAATATTAACATTTTATATTTCCTCATTTAAGAATTGTTGGCTGAGTTGCTGGGTAGAGTGCATAAATATTATTTCTTTTTTATTTGATATTTATGGATAGAGAGCACTATTCTCCAAGATGTTACTTCACACCTAAAGGCAGTTATGTATGAGAGTATGGTGTCAGAAGTATTATCTTATTAAGAAATAAATTTCGTTGTTGCCAGGTTGTTGCTAAGGGGAGAATTTATAAATCTGTGAAGGATAATGGAGGGCTTTTAAATTTTTTCCGTATCACTCATCTGATTTATGCCTTAACAAATAATTTGTAATCAAAATAGGAGAAATATTTAAAATTAAATCATCCTTACTAAAACTTCAGCTATAAGAGACAAATATGAAATTAGGTGGACCTCTAATTCATGACCTGTAAGCCTCCTTTAAAGATAATGATACATATAGAAAAGAACTATTGCAACAACAGACAACTCTTGGGTTCTTTTAGGCATTGCTGACATGAAAGCAGATATGTGGGCTCATGAATTCAGAGTCTCTTCCAATTCTTAAATGTAGTCATCTCTGAAAAATTGCATTGCAAATTATCTGTATCTCAACTTGATATGCAGGGAAAAGAAGAACTTACTGTGAAGAGCTTACTTGTTAATGGTGTATAGAATATAATGAATGCCTAATTTTCAGCACTTTCAGACTATTTATGATTTGTACATAAGAATGGAGTAAGCAGTTTAAAATTGCTTGCTACCACTCTGACCACATATAGTATTTGGCAGAGAAAAGTCTCTGGGCCTTAATGAGCATTAACAGGTTGGAAAAAATAAGTGATAAAGACCCAAAAAGTATTTTTTCTTTGAAAAATGATGCCATAGTTTTGGTGTTTTCAAGTAATTGAATATGTAGATATAAGCAATACCTAGAGTCAAGTTATTTCAATTCAACAAATATTTTATTAAATATCCATATCATACCCTGGACTGTGTTAGACACTGAGAATTCAAAGATCAAAACAAGATGTGTTTTGCCCCCTTCTAGGGCTTCAATGTTGAAATAAGTGCAACCTGGATGAAATGGTTCTGGCAATATGGTGAGTATAAACTAACAGTGCAAACATACTACCATGAACATACAAATGAGTATATGACAGGCTATCCATGTTAAACTTTGCTGAGTTGTCTTATGAGTTAGACCATGGAAAAAGATTATGTAAACAAAAAAGGTTGATGAATGACAGAACATGAGGATGAAATTTTGACTAAAATTTTGTTAAATGCAATTTGGTATCCTGTAACGGATCTTGGAACAGAGAAAAGGACATTAGTGGAAGAACTGGTGAAATTCAATTAGTGTCCAGAGTTTAGTTAATAGTATTATGTAACTGTATTTACTTTATTGTGCTATGTTTATGAGGCACACTGTCACTTTCATATAGCACTAAGTTATTGCTGGATATCACATCAAAACAATAGCTGCCAGGAATATCCTAACACTCTGAGAAAAAGGTGCCAGTCAAACTCCATTTCCCAAGGTGATTTTGTCCTATGATCCCTACTAATGAAAATATTTGGATTAGCAAGGTAACAGAAATAAGTTGGCAGTAAATTTTTCTAAAACTTAGAACTTATAAAATGAAAGAAACTTGATAAGTTACCAATAATATAAACAAATTCCCATCGATCATAACAGAGGAAGGCCTGAAATATATTTCTAATTGCTCTATAGAAAATAGTATGTAAAATTTTTCATTTGAAGAAGCAATTAAAAAACATACAGAAACATATAAAAAGATAAAGTATTATAGAAATGGGTAGGCAGTTAATTAATAAAAATTAATTTTCTCAATTTTTAGATTTTTTTATAATTTTAAATTTTGTAGAATAAAAATTTGCCGTTATTTATTTCTTATTCTACATAAATATTCATTTTGTATATTATTTTGAAATTATGTTTTTTGCAATTATATTTCTTAAAATGATTTCACCAAACTTTATAATCTTAAGGCCACAAAAAATCCAGACATCACCTCTGTAAGTAAAGTCATTAAAAATGACTGATGGGAAATAAAAAATTAAAATAAAAAAAAGAGGCTGATGCATTTAAACCAAAGGAGTCTCTGTTTGGGTAAGATGGAAAAGAGCACATCTGAAAGATAAAAGGCACAATGAGCAAACAAAATTGTCAGAGGAGTTCATGCCCTGAGTGAGCTGAGACTTATTAAGGTGGAAAACAAAGCCCATATGTACAAAATGGGCTATTTTAATGTATATTATGAACACAGAGGCAAAGGCAGCCTAGGGCAGATAAATAATAAATTCTGTTTTATATGCATAAATGACATAGAGGGAGAGGAACTACTTGAGGCCTGTGTTGCTTTAGACGTCTGTGTGAAGGGTAAGGATTTTCAGAGAGATTTGACTAAGTGGATATTGGTGCCTTAATTCTGAGCACTGGAGGTAATTTCAGATGAGATATCTAAACTGCTTTCATCATGCCCCACTAAAAATTAAAAGATGTTAAACTGAGAATTATCTGGGTGTCTTGAGTTTCTGTCTATAAACTTGTTGTCTCTGTATTCTTTAAGAATCAACTCATAGATCATTCCCTAACCACCCCCTGAAAAACTGCTTAACTACAGAAATCACTTTTTCAGAGGGATGTTAAATCCTGGTTTCCACAGAAGAGAGGCATTATGGGATAGCATGTCATATGACTGAGAAATGTGAGTCAAGAATATCAGTCTATCATAGTAGTCACTCTGTAGTCTCTGGAGTCCAACTGTATAAGGCTCAAATATAAGTGCCACCATTGTAAAATACCATGACATTGAACAAGTTACTTAGCCTCTGCACCTAGCTTTCCTCTTTGTACAATGGGGATAATGATGAAAGTGCCCTCAGGTTATTGTAATGAGGATCAAATGAGTCAATATTCATAAAGTATTTAGAATGAAACCAGACACATAATAAATACTACAAACTGTATGCAAAATAAAAATCATTAAAAGAACTATAACCTTGGAGCCAGCTTCAGAGTAGGTAGGCGGGGCTCAACTCTCTCACAAAAACAATGGTGGAAGGCAAAAAGCTGAGGGAGGTGCCCTGGGGATCTGCAGCCCAGGCGAGTGCTGTGCATCCTCCAGGAGGGGTAGGGACTGAGAGAAGAAGAAGCTGAAGTGAAAATCTGAGTTGCTAACCCATGCAATGTGGACTGGCATCCATCTCCCACCATCAAGGTGAACAGCCTGGATAAAACCCATGGCTCACTGCAGCCAAGGAAGAGGGGAACAGATATTTTCCTCCCTGGGAAGAGGGAGGGTACAGCAAAAGTCAGAGAGTGGTTTCTCATCAGTGAATTTGGCCAGCAGATGCTACATTGAATCTTGGCTCTGACAAGATCAGAATCATGGGCTAGTGGAGGTGGAAAGGTAAACCTCTGTGGAAAGATTCACCAATGATCACCATCTGCTGGCCAGGTAGGAAATTGCAAAGAGAAAAATTACTGTTAGGAGTCTTTCATCCCAGTCCCTTGGAGTGAAGCTGTGTCCCATTGGTGAGTCCCTGGATCTATTCCGATATGTTAAGTTGGACTATTTTAAAGACTTAGAATAAGTTGAACCCTAAAACAAAGAGCTGTGAAACAAAACCACTAAGCAAGGGAGAGAAATTGATGGTCAGAGTAAATTCACCAACATATCCAGATTCCTAGACATCAGCAAAAAATTACAAGTCATACTAAGAAGCAGGAAGAGATGGCTCAGGTAAAGGAACAAACCCAAAATGTTGAAGAGACACAGGGTTAAAGACTACTAATCAATGATTAACACACAAGTCTCCTAACTCAACTTGAGGAATTGAAGGATAATATGACTAAAGAGATAAGAGATATTAAGAAAGCATTGGGTGAGCATAAAGAACAATTTGAATACCTGCAAAGAAAAGTAGCAGAGCTTATGGGAATGAAAGAAATAATAGATGAGATTAAAACTACATTAGAGGCATGGGAAGTGGATGTGGCTCAAGCGATTGGGCTTCCGTCTACCATATGAGAGGCCCGGGGTTCGATTCCCAGGACTTCCTGGTGAGGGCAAGCTGTTCCATGCCCTGCAGAGAGCTGACGGCCTATGCCCTGTAGAGAGCTGAGCTGGTGCAGCAAGACAATGCAGCAGGGGGAGACACAGAGAAGAGATGGTGAGGGATGCAGTGGACCAGGGGGATGGGGTCACTCAAGCAGCTGAGTGCCTCTCTCCCACACCAAAGTTCCCAGGATCGGTTACCGGTGCCTCCTAAAGAGAAAAGATGATAAGAAAACACAGGCAGACATGGAAAGAACGCACAGCGAATGGACACAGAGAGCAGACAGAGAGCACAAACAAAAGAGGGGGGGATTAAAAAAAAGTTAATAAAAAAACTACATTAGAAGCAAACAACAAGATTTGAATTGAAGGAAGACAGAAATGGTAGATGTGAAAACTGAACATCTGAATTTGAAAAGATGGGAGAACAGAAAGAGAAAAAAATATATAAAAAATGGAAGGCGTCTCAGGGAATTGAATGACAATGCCAAATGCACAGACATACACATTATCAGTATACCAGAGGAGAAGAGAATGGAAAAGGGGCAGAAAGAATATTTGAGGAAATAATGACCAAAAACTTCTCAAGCCTTATGAAAGACATAAATATCAATATCCAAGAAGGACAACATACCCCAAACAGAATAAATCCGAATAGACCTACCCTGAGACTCCTACTACTCAGAATGACAAATACCAGAGATAAAGTGAGGATTCTCAAAGCAGCAAGAGGAAAGCAATGCATCACATACAAGGGAAGTTAACAAAACTGAGTACCAATTTCTCATCAGAAACCATGGAGGTGAGAAGAAAGTGGTGGAAGATGGACTGTGCTTAATAGAACAGTATTAACTACATAGGATATAGCCTAATATTTGGAAGTTTTTAAAAATATATTTCCCCATACCATATTCTTATTTGGCCCTTACTTAGGCAACTATTTTAAAGTATTTAATGAATACTTTTTTGTTTGTATACTTTTTTGCAAAATGGGCAGCATTGTTTTGCGTAGGCATATTATTAATTTGTATAAACTGAATTGAATCACATGTTTCATACTTTTTCATAAGAATTATGTTATTAATATTTATTATTGTTACTTTCTATGACTCTAAGCCATTTCTTCAAGCTATTGCATAGTGCTACATAGTATATTGAAATCTGTTTTACCCATTTGGCTCTTCAGGTGATAGACATAGAGTTCAAATGGCAAATAATAATAAAGGTGGATAATGCCTAATGGTGGGAGGGGCTGGAAGTGACAAGAATATTTCTGCAATACTAGTTAAAGGAGAGAATGGTGTAGCTCTGTGGAAGCAGTTAATTAATAACTCATTTTAATTTACATGCTTCTCATAAATTATGACTTTGTGCCTTCCTTGGATATGCTTTTAAGATTTTTTATTTTCCTCTTCTGTAAAGCTTGTTCATATCCTTTACAAATTTTTCTGCTAAATTTTCTACATTCAGAATAGTTTTTGAATGCTTTATATTGTAATGCTTGTTTATTTTACACATTCAATGTTTTTTGCCCAATCTGCCAACAGGCAATCATTTTATTTTCCAAACTTGCAGAAAAAGTTTCACCTAAGAGCACAAATATTTATCTCTCTTGTGCCATTTATCCAGATTCTCCAATTACTTATATTTTGCATGCTTTGATTATGCATTATAATATAGATATCATTTATATAATTTTCTATTTTTTTCTGAAGATTTGAGAGTAAGTTGTACACCTTGTGCTTCTTTCCTTCTAAAATTTCCATATGCACATCCTAAAAGCAAGGGGATGTTTTTTATATAACTACAGTATATTCTTAAAACAAGAAACTATAAAATTGATTTAATGATATTTTCTAAATGATAATCCCTATTTAAATTTTGTCAGTTATTCTGATAATGTACTCCCCTCATGAAGTTAGGCTCACATATTGTCTTTCAATGTCACAACCTTTCATTCTTCCCCTTTTTTCCTTTATTTTCTTTATTTTTAAAGAAGCTTTAGATTACATAAATGTTACATTGAAAATGTAGGGGATTCCCATATAACACCACCCTCCCCTCCAACTTTCCTCCATTAACAACATCTTTAATTATTGTGGTACATTTTTTACAACTGATAAGCACATTTTGAAGCATTGCTACTACCCATGGTCTATAGTTTACAACATGGTTTACACTTTGCACCACACAATTTTATAGGTTTTGACAAAATATATAATGGTCTGTATCTATTGCAATATCATGCAGAACAATTCCAGTGTCCCAAAAATTCTCCGTGTTACACTTATTCTTCCCTCTCCCTCCCCTCAGAACCTCTGGTGACCACTGTCGTTTTATCAATGTTGCAAATTGTTTCATTACTAGAATAATAATGTTTACTTTTGTCCACAGTTGCATCCCCCCTTTATGTTTGTTCATTCCTCAATCTTGAGGATTTGGGGATGGTGATGTCCACTCTGCTTCCGATAGAGAGGGAGCTTAGATCCCATAGGGCAGATGGATGGAACTGTCTTGTTTGCAGTTGTAGATACTCTCTGTTTTTTTGGGATGGGTGTTGTACATCATCATCTGTCGTCGGCGCTTTTCGGCGACGACACTACTCACAGGGACCGGGGACCGGCTGCCGGTGTTGTTTGGCGGCGACCCTGCTTGCCGTGGGGTTTCGGCTTGCCAACCCCGAGGGGCCTCCCAGCCGTCTGGAGGCGAAGGGGTCTCCAAGTGGCCCTCCCGAACCAGATAGGAGACGAAGGGGAACAGTGGGAAAGGGAAGAAGGGGGGAAAAGGGGGGCTGTCGGCTCACTGGCTCAGGGCTCTAAGCTGGCCAGGCTCAGACACCCCGAGTGCAGCAAGTCGACTGGCTCGCCGGGCACAGGCGCCCCAGTGCGCGGCGGCGGGCCAGGTACACGAGAGCCCTACGGACTTAGGCGTCCCTAAGAACGATAGGCCAGGAATCCGGGATCTGCGCACGATGAGGGGGAGGCAGCAGGGCGACTGGTGAAGAGGCGAGCGATGGACGGAGCACACACACCCACTCTGGAGACAAGGCTGGGTGAACATGTCTAAGTTTATTAGGGAAACACTGCTATTTATAACAGGTGGGGGTAAGGGGAGGAGGGAGCGCAACAGAGCAACTCCCAATTGGTGGAGGCAAACAACATGGGGAAGCACGACTGGGTGGCTTCCGATTGGTGGAGGCAAACAACAAATGGGGAAGCATGATTGGGCGGCTTCTGATTGGTGGAGGCTGGCGTGTGACAAAGCAGTCTTTGATTGACGAAGGCTGGTATGCAACCAGGCAGGGAGAGGCGGAGTTGTACTATGGGGGAGAGGGGAGGGGTGGAGAGAGGTGGAGCTGCACTGCAGCAGGGAGGGGAGGGGAAGGGGAGAGGTGGAGCCATGCTACTGTGGCTGTCAGTCATCAA
>PVKH010021369.1:0-14346 GCA_004027955.1 Chaetophractus vellerosus | reverse complement strand
AAAAGAATGCCTGATCTAGTTCAACCTTTAGGTTTACAGATGAGGAAACTGAGCCCAGAGAGGCAAAGAACTGTCCAAGGGCGCACAACTGGTTTATGTTAGAGCCAAATCTGGAATCCAATTTTGATTCCTGGTTCAGTTCTTTCCTCTGTACAATGCTACCTTTAGAAGTAAGAAGGACCAGTGGGGTGGGGGTAGGGAGTGAGGAGGAGCAGTGCGAGCAGAGATCTAGAGGCAGAAAAGAAGTTGGCTTGTGTGGGATGAAAATTGGGGTGGAAATTAGGCCATCTCAACTGAATCAGCATGTTTGCGAAAGGAGGCCTTGGGAGGTATTGTTGAGTGGATAGGGTAAAGACCAGATCCTGGAGGATCTTTAATGTCAACCTGAAGATTTTAAATTTGGAGTTAAAGGTGACAAGGAGGCATGTAAAAATGCTTTCAAAAAGCTAATTTTGGTCTGTTTTTCTCTCCAGTGGAGGTGGCATAGTATAGAGAATGGATTGGAATTGGGGAAGAAACTGGAGGCTCAGAGGAGTTAGGAGGCTCTTGCAACAAGGCTGGTATAGTGTAGCCAGGGGGCCAGTAGCATTTCAGCTTGTTTTGGTTTTGTGTTAGGAGAAGGTGACATGTAGTTCTCTGATAAAATGTGCTAACCCAGCTTCTAAGAGTTTGAGGATGAGAAACAAGAGACCTGCTGTTTTGCCTTAATTCTGTGTGACTGTGGCTAAAAATGACATTTTAGTATCCAAATGATAACTCCTCTAAGAAACCTGGGTCAGGTTAGGAAAGTAGGGATAGAAGGTGCCTAGACTGGTGTGAAGATAGTGATGGAGGGGAATGGGGAGGAGCCTGGGGCAGAGCAGAAGGAGCAGACGGGAAAAGAGTGGGAGCAGCCTCCCAAGAGAGGGCCTGGACCGCTCAGAGGAGCTGCCCTGTGGCTGGGGAGTCACACATCCAGCCTGTTTTTTGGGAGACAGTAGGCCAGTGGAAGTGAAACCTGTCGTCTGGCCCCACAGATGTTTTAGACAAATGGATTGTGCTAAAACCCAGGCCTAGTCATGTGGTCCACATAAGATTTCGGTCGGAGCTGGTGAGAATGGATTGATACAGCCGTTACCAAGCCAGTGAATTGGCACAGGGTATGATACTTTAAAAGTTTTCTTTTTTTCCATCCTTAAGAATCTCTCCATCTCTAAGGAAAAACTCTGAAAGTCAGCATGAAAGTGAGAACACAGACCTTTAAAAAGTATCTCATATTTGACCTGAAGGTTTGGGTTGCAGAAAAAATCCTGGAATATTCACCGATATTTATTGAGTAGCACCCACGAAACACCAGATAGAGTGCTGATAACTATAGCTCAGTCTTTTGATCTTATTGCATCAGCTATTATTTATAGAATATTAAGGTTTAATTCTATTTTACCTTAAGCTCTTTTAGCTCCAAAAGTTATAATAAACCCTCTGTTAATTTAGACTTTTAAATTTATGTTTGCATTCACTTGTTGAATGTTTACTGTGGACAAGGCAATATGCTAGATCCTGAGGCAGGTTTAAAGATGCGTAAGAATTGGTGGGGGTCTTCAGCTGGTTGACTGGAATTTATCAGATAGTTCTGCCAGCTTTCCAATTTGGAGGGATTCCCAACCAAGAGGAGAGTGTAGTCAGCATTCTCCCTTCCCTTGTTCTGCCTGCACTGGGTGTACCCCTCTCCTTATTCTTGTCCTTCACCCCCTTCTTTAATTTTAGGAGAAATGAAAATTAGCTCCTTTGCATTAAATTTGGGCGGTTCTGTTAGGACAGCACTTCCCTGAAGAAATCTTAAAGTTAGAAACCTTTCCAGGTGAATCTCTCCTGCCTTTGTAATCCTCAAAGAAGTGTCTTCTCTGTGTGCTTTCCTGCTTTCTGTGAAGGTTCCTTTTGCCTGCAGGATGGCTACAGGGCAGGCAGTGCTTGGTATTTTCCAGCTCTTCACTTCTGCCTGCTACCTTGGTCCTCTTTGGAGATGTGGCAGGGGCAGGGTGTCTCTAATGAGAAGAGAAGAAGGCTGTCATGCTAAAATTTCCCATCTTTTGGAAAGGCAGCTGCTCAGAACAAAAAAGAGGCAAAAGAGGATGGATACAGACGAGTGTTTTATCCAGCTTTTGGGTTGCCAACTAGAGTGAGATTTTTTCCTGTTTCTTTGCTTGGAATCTGGAACCAGGTTATCTATTTGAAATTTGCTGCTGCTTTCTTTGTGTTTGTGAACTCCTTTAATAGAAAACTACAAAATAGAAAATTATCTTTATATTTAACCTCAACTTTAAGTTGATTCATTTAAAAAATATAATCTGTGCATTGTTGAAATTATTCAAAAAATAAAAAGCTTTGCTTTTCCAATACCCAGAGAACCACTGTTAACATGTTAGGGCATCCCCTTCTAGATCTTTCTCTAGGTATACATATGTACATATTTGTTTTTTTTCCCCACCAAAATAATATCGTGCTATATATTCTGTTTTTCAATCTACTTTATTTTTCAATTATTTCCACTTTTCCAGTTTTCCAATTTTCAATCTAATTCCCAGACCATATTCAGATCTTCCAATTGACCATTAAATGTCCTTATAATTTGTTTTTTTCCATGCCAGTATCCAACCTATAGCCGTATATTATATCTGGTTGTTATGTCCCTTAAACTTCTTTTAATCTAATTCTGTCCCTTTTGTGTGATGCTATCTTGTTGAAGAATTATCCTGAACAAATAATTTTAGTTGAGTTCTGACTCTGAGGCCTGTGCAGTGCTAAGAGCTTTACAAATGTCTTCTCATTTAATCCTTGCAACAACCCTGGGAAGTATGTTTTATTATTCCTTATTTTTATATGCTTTCTTCCTGTGGGATCTCAGCTACCCTCAGGTTTTCAACTATTTCCTCTATGCCAGAGATAGGTCCCTTGTATCTCAATGATCCCCTTAAGACAGGGTTTCTTCACCTTTTTTGTTCCATGGTCCCCTTTGCCAGTCAGGTGAAAACCACGGACCCATTACTAAGTCCACACTATACTGTGTATTATTGAATAAATATATCATACCCACACCAACATGTCCCCACAAGAATAAGATTTTTTTGAATTTCAATTCAAGCTCACAGACCCCTTGTTAAGAACCCCTGCCTTAAGAGCATGGGCTCTAGAGCCAGAGGGCCTACATTCAATGTTTTTTCCACCACTTATTTTCAGTGAGCCTGGACAAGTCATGTAACCTCTCTGTACCTTGGTTTCTTCACCTATACAATGGGGTAATATGAGGTTAAATGAGTTAATATATGTAAAGTGTTTAGAAGGCTACCTGGTGTATAGTTAGCATATATGGGTATTGCTATTAGACAGCTGCATGATCCACAGGCACCTCAGACTTCCCCTGTCCAGTTCTGTTAATGACATAGAACCACCTCTGATTTCTCCTTCTCTCTCAGCCCATCACATTCGTAAAGTCCTGCCAGTTCTGCTTCCCAAATGTCTCATTCGTGATTTGGACTCATCCGTAATATTTTGCTGCCTCCAACTGAGTTGTCCATCTTTTCTTCTAGTATGCAGCTTCAGTGTCTCAGAATGTCTGCCTCTGGCTGTTCTTCAGTAGTCTCCCAGGCTGATCCCAAGAGTGTGAGCTTTCTAAAATACAGTTTAATCATGATATTTCTTTGCTAGAAGTGCTGTCTTTTTTTATTGAGGAATAACGTACAGTAAAGTCCATATAGTGTGTGAATATTAAGCATATAAAGCTTGATAGAGTTCAGTATGTGTATACGTCCATTTAACCGCCACTCAGATCAAGATACAGAACATTTCCAGCACCCCGGAAGATACCCTTGTGTCTCTTCCCTGATGGATCACGAAAAGCCCTTTATTGATTCTTCTTTGATAGGATAATTGCAAACTCTTTAGCATAGGAATCAGAAGTCTTTGTCATCTGGCTTTTATTTCAAATCCTTCACACATACCCTGCCCTTCCTGCCATGCTGATACTGCCTATAGGTTACCAACATAATAGGCACTTTCTTCCTCCATTTTTTTGTACTTGATATCCGGTGGCCCTTCTGACTTCATCCTTTGAAACTCGGCTCCACAAATTCATAGAAACAGAAAGTAGATTGGCAGTTACAGGGCCATGGGAAGAGGGAAAATGGCTGCAGAGTTTCTGTTGGGGTCATGAAAAGTTCTGATAATGGATGGTGGTGATGTTAGCACAACATTAGACATGTAATTAATGCCATCGAATTATACACTTAAAAATGGTTAAAACCACAATAAAATTTTAAAAACAAAACAAAAAACTCAGCTTCAGGCTAAATCAAGCCCTTTTCTGCATTTTGGAGGCAGGATTGTTATAGGTAATCACTTTTTTACCTCTCTTTTTACCTATTCAATGCTCATACATGGATGATGATGGGGCATTTTCTCTTTAATTAGTTAGTTGATCCACAATTCTTGTTCTTGCTAGAAAAATTAGAAAATAGTGACCTGTTTAAAAAAATCATCCATAATCCCATTACATGGTGACAATCACTGCCTAGATATATACACCAAATTACACACCAGCTCTTTTAAAACATACAAATAAATATATATTCACAAAATATTTAATATTTATATACTTTGGTCACCTATTATATACATTTAGTTCCTTCCCTCTACTTTGCTATTATAAAAACACTAATGAATATCCATATACCTGTATTTTAGTGCATTTCTCTGATTATTTCCTTGGGATACATTCCTAGAAATAAAATGGATATAAGAAAAGGATGAACATATTTAAGGGCTTTTGATGTGCTTAGCCAGTTTGGCCTCCAGAAAGGGTTTAACCTGTGTATACTTCTAGTTCCGTGAGTGAGAGTACCCGTTTTCAGCCATCCTTGCCAGTACTAACAAGAATGAAAATATTTACAAATCTGATAAGATGAAAAATGGCAATGCATTACTATTTTAATTTGCATATCTTGGATGGGAAGTGAAGTTGAATATTTTCACATATGTTTAATGGCCACTTCATTTATATTTCTTTTTATTTATTTATTTACTTACTTACTTATTTATTTATTTTTATATCCCCCTCCTTGCTGCTTGTTCTTGCTGTGTTCATTTTACTTTTTTTGCGTTCTTCTGTGCCTGCTTGTTTCCCCCTGCTGCGGCATCCCACCGAGTCAGCTCACCGCACGGCGGCCTGCCTGCTCACAGCGGCTTGCCCTGCTCGCAGCGGCTTGCCTGCTCGAGGCGGTCTGCCTGCTCGAGGAGGCCCCGGGAACCGAACCCAGGGCCTCCCATGTGGTAAACCAGAGCCCTACCAAATGAGCTACAGCTGGTTCCCCATTTATATTTCTTTTGTGACTTACTTGTTCATACATTTTTGTTTAATTTTATTGACTCTTACAACTTTCAAAATATTAATGATATCAAGTCTTATCATATATACTGCATCTATTTCTCCCTGTTTGTCATTTGGCTTTTAACTTTATTTTCTACATATCGAATTTTTAAAAAAGTTTAATATAATTTATCAGTCTTAAAATTTTTTTTTTTTTTGCCTGTGGTTTATTCACAGAGTGGTCTTCCCTCACCAAGATTAGATAAATATCCATTATATATTCTTCTTAATCTTTTATGATGTTATTTTTTACGTTTAAATCTTTACTTATAATCTGGAATTTATTCCGGTAGGAAATAATAATAATAGCTAATATATTTGAGTCCATACTATATGCCAGGCACTAATCTAAATGGTTTACTTATATTGACTAATTTAATACTTCTAACCACCTTATCAAGTAGATACTGTTATTATTCCTGTTAGTTTCACTCAGTTGTCTTACTGAAAGTTGCCCAGCTAGTAAGTGGCAGAGATAGGATTCAAGTTCAGTTAGCTCAGCCCCAGAGCCCATGACCTTAACCACTCTGACTTAATTTTTTTCCAAATAATTGTCCTGACATCATTTATTAAGGAATCCATCCATTCCCCGCTGTTTTGAATTGCCAACTTTAATCATATGCTAACCTTTTATAGAGATGTGTTTCTAGACTTTTGTTCCATTGCGTTGTCTGTGTTTTCTGATGTTCATGCCCCACTGTTTTAATTTGTGTAGCTTAGGGACTTTATTCTGCTTACCTTTTTATTCCCAGTGCCAGAAATAACTGTCTCTTATGGCTCTTTAATGAGTGTTTGCAGAATGAAGTAACTCTTGGAGGTCGGGGATAGAATTCAGAGAGTCTGCAATTTGGATAGGAAAAAAATTAACATTGTCGTTTTCACCTCTGACTGAAATTTAGGTTCACTCAATTATGAATATAGGCAATAAAGCATAGTAGCACTAGCTGTATCTGTGACCCCTAGTTTAAGTACCTCTGCTTTATTACTGTCTCTTTCTTGAGGCCATTTTATCTTTGTGTTAAATACTTGGGCAGTGCCTAGTACTTAGTAGGTGCCCAATAAATGTTAATTTTTAAACTTTTTATTTTCAAATATGCACAAAAGTCAAGAGAATTGTATAATGTACTCTTCATCTAGCATCAAATATTATTAACATTTGCCAATTTTGTTTTATCTGTTTCTCTTGAACATTGTGTTATTTTACCCATACATATTTCAGCAAGCATATCTGATAGGGACTTTTAAAGTATATCACCACTCTCTCATTATGACATTAAAAAAATTAACAATAATTTCTTAATATCATCTGTTACCCAGGCCATATTCAAATGTCCTCAATTGTCTCCAAGATGTCCTTTACTTAAGTTAGTTGTTTGAATCAGGACACAGGTAAGGGCCACACATTTTGTTGATATGCCTCTTCTATCAATGTTAATTATATGCAATTATAATTACCTGCTAATTTATTTTCCTCGGATACCTATTCCGCCTTACCTACCCCACCCTTCAGTTTCTGTTACATCTTACTTTTGTTATATTTTACTTAATAATTTATTCTTAACAACTCTTTCTCAATTTAACACTTTATCTCTTTGATAAAAAATTGTTAATTCTGGTTATTTGGTCTTATTTTTTAAAATGTAAACATTTGTCTCATTTAAAGTTGTCCTTTCAGCCACATTTTGAAATGAAGTGTGTGATGCGTAAATTTCTTAAGACCCAGCTCTAAAAGGCGTCTCATTTTCATTTGCTCAAGGACACTACTTACCTCGTTAAATAATTTGAGGAGAAGATACTTTCTCTGAGAATATTATGAGCATGTCTGGACTTTAATTGTATCCTCAGTAAAACTGGAAGAAATTCAGATTTGGGTCTTCTCTACATGAAGGGTTTTTAATTTTCTTTATACTTAAAAAATATTAGAGAACATCATAGTGTTAGTCCCTGGTTGCTGATTTTGTTCAGGATTCTATAAATCTTTTTTTTTTTTTTTTTTTTTTTTTTTGCCAAACCCTTCAGTCGTATCTGGGCAATTTACTTCTATTAAACTTTTAATTATAGATTTGAGGCCATTTGTTCAAAGACTTCTATTATTTTCAGGGCAGTTCTCTGAGCTGCATTCCTTCTCGTGGTTGTCATCTAGTGCATCTTTGAATCTAATTTATTAAAAAATATATTTCTGTATTAGCTTTTGCTGTGGCATCATTTCTGTTCTTACTGCATTAATCTATTCATTAATTCAGTAGGGCCTTATGTTTTTACTATTCCTTTCACAACCTGTACTTGCATAGGCACTGTGATAGTCTGTTCCATAGCCTTGGGAATCAATATCAGCTATTCTGTTAATTTGATATGAAATATTTATTGAGTGTTTACTGTGAGGAAAGCATTCCATTACAGGGATTAGTTTTGCTCTTCTTTTCTACCATAAGCTTTTTTTCTTTGACTGCTTCTACTTTTTTCCTGTTTGATCATTCTTTTGAGTTTACTTATTGTCCCTCCTTTCATGATTTCAGTTTATTTTGTTTATAGTGTATTTACTGGGATTTATGAGAGGTTCTTTTTTTTTTTTAAAGATTTATTTTATTTATTTATTTCTCCCCACCCCCTCGTTATTTCCATTTGCTGTGTCTATTTGTTGTGTGCTGGTCTTCTTTTTAGGAGGTACCAGGAACCGAACCTGGGACCTCCCATGTGGGAGGGAGGCGTCCAGTCGCTTGACCCACCTCTGTTCCCTGCTTTGTTGTGTCTCTCATTATGTTTTCCTCACTGTGTGTCTTGTTGTGTTGTCTTGTTGCATCAGCTTACCGTGCCTGCCTGTCGCGTCATCTCGCTATCCTGCTTGGCTTCTCCAGGAGGCACTGGGAACTGAACCTGAGACTTCCCATGTGGTAGGCAGGAGCTCAATCGCTTGGGCAGCATCTGCTTCCTGAGAGGTTCTTTTCAATCCATTGAGATCCCATTTCAAGTTTCTTATAAAGGGTTCAGGAATTGAAGCATTTGAGTTTGATTTAATGCATGCCTAATGGTAAATTCTCTCCCCCATTTTGACAATGACTTTGAATAAGGGAAATGAAATTCCAAATTCTTTTTCATTTTTGATAAGATAAGTTTGAAGGAGAGCCCCTTCAAACTTATCTTATCAAACTCTTGAGCTAGAGACTATGAAGAATCCAAGAAGAATTAAGAAGTGTGTGCGAATCTTTAATTATTTAAAGAGAGTGAATCTTTAATCATGTAAAAGAAGTCAATATTTGGGGTAAGAGGCACAGTGTGTCCACTGTAAGCAGGCAGGTGTTCTCAACAGTAACTGTGGGATGGGAAGGTTTATAAGTCACAGACCCTGCCTGCAGAAAGGCATAAAACACCCACAATAAAGAGCTAAAGATTAATGCCATGAAGCAGATAAGAAGTAATTGGCAAACATTTGGTATAGACAGAGAATGACATGGCCTTAGAGGTACAAGACTCACTATGAGCAGAAGGATTTGAGGAGGATGCGTGGAGAACAAGGCACATATCTTGGCCCTTGGAGGGTTGGGAGCATTTGACTTGGTGGAGAGGAAGGGAAAGGGCAAGAATATGCTGAGACATAAAGGGTGGGCAAATCTAGGCTCATTTGTCCTCATCTGTAGGCTCTGCCCTCTCACCAAGTTCCTGAGTCTTGACTCACCCCTCTACATCCCCCATCCCTACAGTGTTCCTGTGGGCCTTCTTAAGGCCCAGTGGGCCCTTCAGTCCAGATGCTGCTTTGGTTTTGATTACATTGCCTTACACTTGCCAGCCCTTCTTCCAAGGACAGAGCACTGACCACAGGGGCCAGCAACCTATGGAGAGATCTTCTTCCCAGCATCACCAACCTCTTCTTGAGTACTGGATTCCTTCATAATATATTCAGCCTGCCTGTAGATCCTTACTACTTGCCATCTCAGCCTAGCAACTCCATCCCTCCTCCCTCTCCAGACCCAAGCTTCATGATGCCAATTCCATAAATATAGCAAGCCTCAGCAGTACCCTTTGGGCCTGTTGGATGGGTCTCTTGCACTTCCATGTCTTTATTGCTCTATGGGGTCATGATCTCCTGCACTGGAGTCTAGAAATGTATCATGTACAATGGAGGATGATATACATGGAAACTGTGCAGAGGGATAGTAGGATCCAATCCTAGGAATGTAGGTCGGGGTCCTGAATTTGGAGGAACTTGATTCAATATTTATTGGGAACCACTTGTGTTTTGTTTTTGGGTTCTCCATAATTCATTTAACCTGACCTTTATGGAAGCACATTCAGGTTGTTTCCAGTCTCTTTCTGTCAAAATATAACAGTAATTATCCACGAGTAAACATAATTTAATATGCATTTTTAATTTTGATAATGCCACCATTTTGATATGAGAGTCAGTGATCTTCAGATTTGGGAAATTTTCCAGATCCCTGGCTGGAAAATTTGATCCATATGTTCTCTTTCCAAAGTTGATCTGTCTGCAATCAACTTTCTCAATCATCCTTCTTCCACTTTACAAAATGAAGGCATGGCCAATACTTACTCTAATCTGTTTGTTTGCTTGCAGTGCCCTGGTGTGTGAAAACCTCCAGGTTAGCAAGCAAAGAAACAATTGAAATATTAAGAAGGTGAATGACTCTGGGTAACAAATCCTTTTCCAACTCATTTTTACTTCTTGCTTTGAACAAAATTGAAGGAGCTGTCAGCTGATTATTAAAAATAATTTTTGATGCTAGATCACTGTGATTTTTTGCATATAACTGGGAATGACTACAGATACTGACAAGAATTTCTATAACTTAATGTCTTCCATTCCTCTCGAGTTATTTATGTGAACAGTACTTCTTGGCACTTAGAGCTATAAAATGAAACATTAATGCATTTCTAATAAGGTCTTATTTTTATGTCTAATAACAAAAATTTGTAATGTAATCATTTTGAATAATTGTATGTCAATAATAAAGGTAATGAAAACTCAGTCTAGAAGAAGAAAAATTTTTTAACATTTAAAGCTTTAGTCATAGAAGAATTAAAAATTTTAGATATATCTGGTATATATATACTTATGTATAATATATATTATAGAGATGTATGATAAATTGATCAATAAAAATGTTTTCAAGCATAAATATTAGAAAATTCTGAGGAAGAAGTAAAAAGGTAATAAGAGTTGAAGGAGAAAAAGGAATGGTACAACATTTTATATTTTGTAAATGAATGATGGTAGCTATTAAATCATGATGCTATTTAGATTCCATTGGGTTCATTTAGAGTCATTTGCATGAGTAATGTAATAGTTTTATTTTAAAATGTCAATATTTTAAAAATATTTATAAAACTTATAGTATTCCAGAAAGTACATTTCTACTACTATTTATGATGCAAAAATTTAAATATTAACTTAAATATAGGAGTCGGGGGAGGAGTGTGTGTTTTGTTAAATCCTTTTAGGGCACATGCAATAAGCAAACAGCATTTACACTAGAGTATGATATAGGTGCTTGACCAGAGGGAAGGAAGAATTGTAAGGAAAAGATGTAAAGGAAGCACAGTAGTTGGAGGGAGCCACAGGGTCAGAGTAAACAACTAGAAGGGGTGCTGTAGGAGCTGAGTCTTGAGGGACTATTGGAGTTGGCTAAGCAAAATAGAGATGGAAAGGCATTCCGGGAAAAGAGAACAGTATGTGCAAAAGTCTGGAGGTACACAAGGACATGAAAATTTTGGGAGAGATGGCAGGAGTGGCATGAGCAGGATGGTGATTTACAGCCAGCCTGACAGTGCACGCAGAGGGCCAGGAAAGGAGAGGCAACTGGGGTTGGAGGTCTGTGGAGGGAACTGTTGCCAAGGGCCAGGTGTGAGATAGTAAGGAAGGAGAGTTCCATTACTGGAGCTTCCTTCCCAGTGATTTTCCACATTAATTTATTAACCTGCTTGACATTCCTACAAATGTACAGATTATTATTTACATTCTACCAGGGTAGAAAATGAGGCCCAGTTAAGGTCTCTTTCTTTTGCTGGTATGGGCAGATTGAGATTAGTGCTATAGTCTAAGAGTTCTTTCCATACATTGACCACATGCTTGGTGGGGGGCTTCAGCTTGTCATTAAAAAAAGGTGAATGCATTTTTTGGAAGCAAAATTTGTGATCCTTGGGCCAATAAAGGATTTTTTTTTCTGATTTGTGAATTTGTTTACATGAAAAGCTTTTACAGAGTTCTAGAAATTAAATCAAACTTAACATATGCATTTACTAAATCACCCTTATTGCAAAAAACTCAACTGTATAAAATCTCTGTGGTCTCAAAAAGACAGGATGTAAGGTCACTATTCCTGGCCATTTGGTAGTGGAAATTCTCTTGCTTTCATGATGGCTGTCGTTAATAGGGTTTGGAACAGGAGTGCTGTAAAATCAGACTGCGTGTTGTCCTGAGAAAAATGATTACACTTTTTTTGCCCTTTTGGAAAGTTTAGAACATTTGTTCTGCACAGTGATAGAGACCCAATTGAACGTTTGTGTAAAGCAGATTGAATTAATTCCAAAAGGAAATCATCAAAGGGTTGATTTGATACCACACAGAAACACGAGGTAGTGAGATGGGCAGTTTTTCCACATTTTAATATTTTCCAAGATGACACTGAAAGCCTTGCCCTTATTGAACCTTGAGGCACCTAATACTTCATTCTTCCAGACTCCTGGGAGGGAGAAATGGGAGATTTATACCATTAAACAGATGCCCTGGGCCTTTCATAGGAGAGCCTAGAAAGGAATTAGGGCAGTCATGGGAATGTGACTAGTGAGGCAAGGTAAGGAAAGCTGCATGACTTGGGTTTTTAAAGGGAAAATGTTGTATTTGATATCATTATTTCCACTTCTGTTTTCAAAAAAGTCTGAAAAGCCTAGCTTTTGGAGGAGAACAGAGAATGTTATCAAGGAATTACTGAGTCAGTACAGGAAACCTGTGTGCCACTTACTACTTGGCACTTTACTTTTATATATCTCATTAATTATCTCAAAGAGAAGAAGCTCAGGACTCAGGGAGATAAAGTAATTTGCCCAAGATCCAGAATTTGAACCCAGGTTCATTTAATTCCAAAGCCTTTCCACCTCATTATGATGCCACCTCTAGCTGAAATCTTGGAAAATGAGGGATATTCTGGATTCAATTAGGGGACTCATGGGGTACAGCAAACTTTTCTGAAAAACTCCTAGTTAACTTTATTTGAAGGCCTTTGGGGAGAGGAGTAAATGCTGGCTAGGGGAGAGGAATCAAGGGGGAAGATACCTGTTGTTCTTCAAAATTATCTCTGTTTCATGGAAAGGGAATTTTATGCTACATCATCTAGTCCTTTGTGGTGGTTTGGAAGAAGTAGGTCTTAAATTCTTCTGCTACCAATCACCCCAGTAAAGGGAAATGGGAGAAGTGGAGCACACTGTAGGGCACTGGGATTTCACAAAACACTTTTCAAAAAAAAGTTGGGGGGAGCGGGTGTAGTGTATGTAACTCAGTGGTTTGAGCTACATGCTCCCCATGTACAAGGTTCCAGGTTCAATCCCCGGTACATCCTAAAAAAAAAAAATTGGGGATCAACATAAGATCAACCTTTTTTATTCTTACCAGGGAAGGAGACTACACTAACAAGCAAAACTCTTAAACTTATTATCTTTATATAAGAAAAGACATTTGAAAAACAAAATAATAGGTAAATTTAAAACAAACAAATAATATATGCTGTTAGCACTGCCCTTTCCAAGAAAGGGTCTTATACTCATCCATTACAAAATTAAGTTAGATAGAAAAGTTTTTGAATCAAGAAAAACCACAATCTAAATTGGCACTTTATAATTTTATATTTTATAATGCAACATTGGGAGAAGCTTGAGTATCTGGCTGCTTCATACTTTTTATATTTTTAAATCACAGTTACTGTTGACGGTCCATTTTGACAGATATGTTGATGAAAATATCAACAATCGATGTATTTTCACTCAATATGAAATATTCTGGTGATTGGGAAAAAAAGGAGTAAAAACAGTTTTCAGACATTTAGTTCTGCGGCCAGACCAGGCAGAAAGCAGGCAGTAGCAGCTCTGGTGGTGACTGGTGGGGGCTTCAGGGGCCTGTCTGCCACAGCTTCATACCCATGGTGGGGGTAGTGGCTGCATAGGCCCCTTCTGCCCAATATTAAACAGGAATTTATTTAAAAGGGTTATTATGAATGGTTCAAAACTTTTATCATGGTCTGGCCTCCATCCATGGGCCAGTATTTGGGAGAATCACTCCTCTAAAGGGATTATCCTGTTTGGTTTCTAAAATAACCTAAAGGAGAAGGCATGGACAAAGGCCTATTGTTTCCTCTAGGGCAGCTGTTTATTGCATTGGTGCTAAGGAGGAGTAGGGAAAACCTGCAGGACTGTGCCTAGGTGCTCAGATTTGGGGGTGGTCCTGCTACTCTAACCTGGTTGTTTTCTTCTAAGTGTCTTGGGAGGACTTTGCTATGGAAAAGATTGGCCTGCCTTGCCAATTGGGGCAAATTGCATTTTTCCTCTAAAGAGGTCTTAGTGTCACCTTCCATTTGGTCTTAGTATTGTGGAGTTTTGGTGAATGTTGTGTAAGAGCCTGAGAACAGAAAAAAAGCCTAAAAGCAGGTTAGTAATTTCCCAACTCCTGGCCTGCCTCTTTGTCCAAGGGAAAATCTGCTTTTTTGGTTTCCAGGGGCCATGCTGGGGGAAGCGTGTGTTTTAGCCTCATAGGAGAAGGGCACATTAGCCTCCCTGGCTGTTTACTTTAGTTTGGTCCTTTCTGCCCTTGATTACAAATCAGGCCTCAGGTGGGGGATTTCCCTGCTTCTGATGGCAGTCACTCCTTCCTTTTGTCTGCTTTCTCAATTTTTCCAGCTGGGGAAGAACAGCCTTTTAAAAACAAAACAAAACAAAACAAAACA
>PVKH010021368.1:0-14353 GCA_004027955.1 Chaetophractus vellerosus | reverse complement strand
ATTTCCTGCATAAGGAGCAAGGCTGACAGAGAATGGGAACCAGGCCTGACTACGAGAATGTGGACATTAATGGGACGCTTTGTATAGCAAGAAGCACTTGACCAGCATATTGTGTACAGAACTGTTCTTTCAGAGAAATTAACGTTTCTTTTCTAAAAAATCACAAGACCAGATATTATTACATACATGTACACATACATACATATATATGGGAATATGTACTAGGCTATGAACTTTAAAATAGTGGGGACTATTTTGCCAGTGGGAGTAGTGAAAATATGTGTGTGTGTGTATATAAACTTCCACAAATAAATACATGTGCTGAGGGAATTACATTTTAAATATATAAACCCTAAAGTTTTCTGCCCCTCTTTCACCCCATGTGCTCTTATCCCTCTCATCTGGTTAGGTATTCTATATTCTTCTGAGAGGATCAACCCAGAAGAAAAACAATAAATTAATAAATATATTTTTTAATTATCTGTTTTAATTTCTATAGTAAATATCTATAAAAATATCCCATATAAATAAAAGTTCTTTAGGGGCCCTTAATAAATTTTAAGAGTGTAAAATAGCCCTAAGATCAAAATGTTTGAAAATCACTGCTCTAGGAACCAAGGTGTTTCTATATCTCTACTTGGATAGAACTGAAGAGGGCCTATTAAGGGAATTATCCTCAAAAAATATAAGTCCCTTACTCATTTATACATGTAGAATAAAGAACAAAATGACTCCTCAGGTTGTGCGTGACGTTATTTAGTGGGGGTTGAACATTTGCAGGCTGTGGACTATCTACTGCAAATGATTTAATGATAGAATTATAGCTTAACCTAAAGAAGGATTTATTTTGTTTACAAAAGTGCATTTTGGATCTCCACTGAACTAGAAGGGGATCTACTACATAAAAAGAAGCAAAGTAGTGTTTTTATTAGATGACTGCCACATGGCAGGGTGTTCTTACATATTCTCAGGCTTTATGTCAGCTTATGAAGCTTCATGGAAAGCTTGGGAACAGATGACCTTTTATTTTTGAAGTAACTCTTTCAGATAAAGCTTTATCTGCACAATAAGAAAAGAAAAAGAAAAGTGCTTTGGCCTACCACATGTACCTTATATGTTCAATGCCAGTTCAGTTCTGTAATATAATAATGACTATTTTGGGCTTCGGAACGGTTTACTGTACTGGACATGACCCCCTTTTGTTCCACAATAAATAGCAAGTGGGGACAAGTTAAATTGCCAAACCTTAGATGACCTAGTGGACACACATGTAAAAGAACTGGAAAAGTAAGCTATAGCACACTAGTGAACGTTCTGTTAATTTGAGACAGACACATCTATCATATTTCAACAACAATTAATCTTAATGTTTCCTTTCAGCCTTTAACTGCTAATTTGGATATGATCCTCTTAAGGGAAATGGGCATTTGTAGATGAGACTTCATTATATATGGATGGATCTATTAAATTAGGTTTTCCTTTATAGTTTTTGGGCAATTAAACCATTGAGACCTCCCCCTTCACCACCTTGACACGAGATTTTGTGTGCTTCATCACGTAAAATTATCAGAACGCAAATACAATCCTATTGGAATTAAAGAAGAAGCATGACACATGGTGTTAGAAACTTCTTGAACTCCTCCCAGAATGAATAACAGAGTGAGTCCTTTATTCATACATTTTTTTGTGAAATACATTTACTATATAATGGCAACATTTGCAAATCTGGGGGTATTGCTATGATTTTTCTATCTACACTCAGGACAAATAAAATCTGGTTAGATGATTTACTAAGCACTTACTCTAGGTCTGGCACTGTGTCAAATGGTTTACATGCATTATCTCATCAGACCCCCAGGAAAACCTTATAAGGAGTTTACTGTCATTATCCCAATTTTATAGGTGAGGAAATGGAAACTTCAAGAGGTTAAATAAATTGCTGTAGGTCACAAAGTTAGTAAATGGAAAAGTCTAGATTATTGAATGCTGCAATTACAATCACCACATATATTAACCAATGTATATATTAATTCATTAACTATATTACATCTAGAGATATTTGTTTGCATTAGGGTTTCACATTTCTAATCAGAGCCATGAAGCCCTTAGTTAAGCTACAGAAAGTAAACACGTACACATTTAGTTGGAAAGATTATTCTTTCCATTCAAATGACTTACATGCCACACTGTTAAGATGAAGAAAGAAATCCTAGTTGAAATTCATTTATTGCTAACACAAGTACAGCAATGACTCCATGTCCTTGACAGTTTAGAAAAATATTTTATAATAGTTGTCTCAGTTTGCCAGGCTCCTAAGATACAATGAATTGACTTAACAACAAAAATTTATTGGCTCATGTTTTCAGAAGCTAGAAGGCTTGCTTCCTCCCGGGTTGGTAGAATTCTGGCCAACCAGCAATCCTTGGGTTTCTTGTTTAGTCCTTGCCTTTCTCTTCCAGGTCCTATTTATTCCAAACTCCCAGCTCCGCCCTGTGGTTTTCTTCCCCCAAGGCTCCCAGTTATAGGATTAAGACCCATTCTGATACAGTTAGCCATTCCTTAAATAAAAATAACATTTTAGGTAGCCCTATTTGCAATGGGTTCATACCCATGGGAATGGGAGTAAGTTTAAGAATGTGTTTTGTTTATTTTTTTGGGGGGGGGAGGGGGAAGAGTACATAATTCAACCTACTACAATAGTAGAAGTAGTTCAGTATGGTGAAAAGCAAAACAAAACAAATCACAAACAACACTTTGGAGTGGAAATGCCTGGCTTTGCTGCTAATAAGCTGTATAAATTTGGGCAAGTTAACCTCTTTGAGTCACAGGTTCCTTATCAATAAAATGAGTATCTCAGTACCTGAATTGTATGGCTGTAGTTTGGATTAGTGGTTGTATGCTAAGGTCAATGTTACACAGTCAGTCTTCCACAACCCATAGTCATCATATCATTCTCTGGAATGAGTTATATCAAAACAATGCATTTACTATCTGATGGTTGAGAATTTGAGTGTCAGGAAAAGAATAATCCAGGATTTCAATGAATTGGGGAAACACTGAATTAGAAGACACAGAGTACCTATCATTAAAATAGAAATGAAAAGGTAGAAGTCAAAGTTCTCTGCAGTTCATACAATCTTAATTCCTAAAAGAGGAATGCTATCCACAATAAATACTTTCAGTGAAAAAGTAATATTTATTTACATGTTTATATATATTTATACATATTTACATACTTCACGGGAAAGTGAATCTATCATGATGTACTAATGTTCTCATGTTGTCATTTTTTGGAATGCATTTATATAAATGGTCTGTTATTATAAATCACACCTAATGGGATCATAACAATGTCTATCTCTTAGTATTATTAGGAAGTTTAACTGAGATAAGTTAGGTTAAGTACTTAGCCTAATGCCTAAAGATATTTAATACTTAGTAAATGTCAGCCATTATCATCATTATTGCTAATAAGAGCTGATGTGGGAAACATAGCCTTGAATTATATCCATCCTTTAAAATCTGAGATGGTACACCAGCAAAAGAAAAAGAAAATTGGCAAAGATAAAATAAATTTGGAAAAGACAAATAATTACAGATAGCAATAAACTAATTTAAAATAATGCAGTTTAAATCATCTATTAAATTCAATGAACTTATCCAAAAATTGTTTATAAGAGGGAATAGCCAACAATTTGTGCTACAATTTTAAATATTGTATTTTTACAACAGAAGGGCCTCTGAAATTTGTTTTTTCACTAACTATTCCAAAGTAACTTGATAGCTGAATTTAAAACTCCTGAAGAGAATATATATATATTGAAAAGCTTAAGCTGTCTTTAACTCTAATATTGGCAATAATCACCATCAAAATAAATGCAAATATTTGTCTATACCAAAGAAAGTTCAGTATAATTAGCCCTTTTCTGGCAGGTATTCACTGAGTGATGTTAGACTTCTCACGGGCAGGCCTGCTGATTCCTGGATCATAACATTTGATGCTATTCCAAACAGCAGCCCAAACAGACAAAACTGAAACAGAAAACCTTTGCAAAATTAATTCCATAATTAATAATCAAGTCACCATACTAATACTTAGTTTAACTTACTGATGCTATAACACAAACTGAATGCAAAATTTCCTGATGTTATTGTCTATTTAAAAATTATACCAGAAATTAAACTTCTTTTTATGTGTGAGCATACTGGATGTGACATTTAGTATATATACATATGACTTCATATACACAGATGCAAAAATGGCAAATGATAGTAATATTTACTATCCTTAAACATATATAGTTTATTAAGCACTACAACATGGTAGTCATTTTTTCAAGTGTTTTAATTCCTTTATCTCATTTAATCCTCACAAGAACCATAAGATATAACTACAATTATTATTCCCACCTTACATATCAGAAATCTGAACTTAGAGAGTTTAAGTACTTTCTCAAAGTCACTCAGCTAAGGAGTGGCAAAACTGGGAGTGAAGCTCAAATCTGTCTGATTCCAAAGCTCATGCTCTTAACCACTAAGCACATAGTCTTCCACAAGGAAAATGAAATTAGTGTCAGTCTAAAATGTGCCAAGCACATTTTATATTTTCACTCCATCCTGAGAACAGTCTTGTAAAGTAGATATTATTCTCATTTTTATAAATTAAGACATTCATGGAAATTAAGTGAATTTTAAGTACTAAAGTTTTATTGCTTTGACTCCAGAGTTCTTTCTCTGCTTCACCAGAGATCTCTCAAACTAAGGTCTAGAGACCACCCTTATCAGAGTCACCAAGGATGCTGTTTAAAAAGTCAGATTCTTGAGCTCTTTTTCCTGAGATAAAGATGTAACCTGTCTGTGGTAAGGTGCTTTTAACAAATTCCCCTGGCTGCAAGTGAAGCCTTTGTGAGATTCTCCACAGTTCTCAATATTGCGTGTATAGATTTGTGTGTATCTGTGCCTTTATTTCTGACAAGGGGATTTCTAGTTTTTCACCTCAGCATGTCCTGTAGGAGAATGGAATATTCATAGACTGTCAGGAAAAAGTGAAATTTAAACTCTGGGACGTGATGTTAAGATGTTAAGTGACCCTTTCACTAATTCTCATCTGGGGGAAAGAATAGATATGTAAATAATAGTACTTCCTTAAAATGCCTTTAAGTTTTATAATATCAAAGTGTCACTAAGTAATATTTACAACAGTGAGAATGTCCAAATTTTTTGTTTATGAAACTCAGAAAGCCAGAATTAAAAATGTATTTTTCTTCTTTCATGGAACATCCAAACTCAAACTGTTGTTTACAAAATCAAATAAGAAACAGAGCCACTTCAGGAATCTGTAATCATTGGCATTTATTATGTACTTACTACAGAGCAGGCATTGTGTTAAACTTTATGATTTAGGTAATATTATTATCTCAATTTTTTACATTAGCAATCAGAGGTTTAGAGAGGTCAACTAACTTGACCAAGATCATAAAATTAGTGGGGATTCAAACTCACATCTTTTTGCTTCCAAAGGCCTGAATGATGCTGGCTCCCCTCCATCACCACCACCACAACCACCACCCCTAATTTCTCACCACCTCTAACTAACTTTACTACCACCATCACCACCACCATCACTACCACTTCTAGCCTCAACCTGTTTTCTGAAGCAGCTGGTTTCCAGAGAACCATTAGGTGTGGTGGCAACTGTGGTAAGTATAAGGGGATAAAAATTCAAAGTCCATACCCCAAAACTACTGAATGAGAATCTTCCATAATGGCAACTAGATATATATACTTTAATGCATTCCCCAGGAAATTCTTACAAACACCAAAGTGAATGGACAATTGTAATATGCAATAGTGCTTCAATTTATATGGGAGTGTTTGAATTATTAAAATACTTCAACACTACTAAGAAAATATGAATAAAGAATGAAGGGGAAATGGGATACTATTTTAAGTTTAGATATAATTTCTTATCCTTTTTTAGTTTAGGGCATTTGAAACAGTATGGTCAAATGCCAGGATAGTAAGATTTCAGAGTGAAAATGAATTAGGTTTTTCAGTAATAAATTGTTCCCAAAGCAATAATTTATTGCTTTAATTTAGGACAAAGAAAACAATGCAGTACAGATTGACTTTTAAAAATCATGTATTTGTACCTGCAGATAATGTTAATTATGTTAATGAGGGAGACTTATTAGACAAAATGGTATCACATTTTGACATGGCACAGAAAAAAAAGAGATTAATAGATTTTTTTTTCAAGCCTTCCTTTCCTTACATTTATTTGCATCATATAACTACATGCCAAGCCAAGCATAACATGGGCATTTTGACACTTCCATACTTCATACAAGGACATTTGAAGAAACGTTGGAAAATGATGGCAGGTGTCTACATTTCACCATCCTCTCATTACTCTCTGCAGGTCCCCAAATCAGCCATTTGAAATTAATTCACTAATTCATTAATTACTTAATGAATGTTCACATATGCTCAGTGAAACAATGGCAAGGTTTTTCACTGCAACATTCTTTATACAAAAGAGAAAAACAAGGTAAAAACAACCTATCCTATTTCTCTCTTGGTAGAAGAATGAAAAGCAGCAGTTTATTCGTACAATAGGAATGTTAGCAGCAGTTAAAATTAATAAACAAAAATCTACAGATTTTGACACGAATACATCTCAAAATGTATATTGCATCAAAAGAGCCAACTGCAAAAGGTGACACATAGTATGAGTAAATTTATGTGGAAATTTAAACTGGATTTAGGGATAAGAAGGAGGTTGTCAGGTAGAAAAAGCAAGGCAATCATGGCAGAGGTCAGACCCATAGTAAAGGAAGAGAGGCAGAGCTATATGCCGTGATCTGGGAGTAGCCTGCAGTCCTCCACAGGAAACTGTCAGGAAATCAGGTCAGAAATATAGACTGTGGCCAGACTCTGAAACATCCTGATCATCGTTCTGAGGAATTTGTTCTTAAATGTGTTGGCAAGGAAGAGCTGGATTTAATAGGAGAAATAAAATGATGAGATCGATGCCTTACAAAGACAGCTAGTGACTGTCAGAGGGAGAGAATGGTAAGAGGATTAAGAGCATGTTGCAAAACCCAGGAAAATGATAAGTAAGAATGGCCTGACTTCAGTAAGCGTTGTGGAGATCAAATTGACAGGACTTACTGGTAAATAGAATTGAGGAATGAGGGAGGAAGAGAGAAAAAGGAATTAAAGATGACATCAAGATTTCCACTTTGAAGTAATGACTGATAGGAAGATGAGTAAATTTGATGGGAAAAGCAGGGTTTGAGTTCTCTGCAGATCATTCAGGAGCAGAAGTCAGTAGATGAATAGAAAAATGTGCCAAATTCTTATAAGAAAAGCAGGGGGTGGGTATAAAAAAAGACTTTTGATTCAGTGGTATAAAATTGAGAATGAAGTTATGGCACCCAAAAAGAAAATAGGACAAAATAGAACTCAGGAGCATCTAGATGTAGACTGGCATTTAAAACACAGGCAAAGAAGGAGGTGAAATCATGGAACACAGAAAGAATGAACAGAGAGGAGAAAGAAAAGAAAGAGGAAGGCTTGTTGCAGAAACAAATGGAAGAAAATGTGTGCTTAGCAAGTAGAGAAGAAACTAGTTACAAGTATTTTAAGAACCTTTCCAGAGATTTTGATTTTTGTCAAAATGGATTTTTAGTGAAGAAAATGCTTCACAAACTCTGACCTAACTAGTCAGCAAATATATATATATACTCTCATGCGTGTTTGTTCATGAACTCTAAAAGGTCAGCAGAGTGCCATATGCTATGGTCTCATGCAGCCTATTTTCAAAGTTAGGTATATGCCAGAAGGAGGTGACTAATAATGTGTTTCTTGTAGACATAATTTTATAGAATCAGACATGAGAGTATAGTTTGGAGAATGATAAAGAAACCAGACTTACATGATCACTAATGCTCTATTTTCTCTTCATTGTAACTTTTCCTTTGGAAGCTTACTGCTTCCAGCTTCTCCCTAAAGTCATTATAATGTTAATGAGGTTATACATATTAAAGAATTATGGTAAAGCAAATCTACATGTGCAGCATCCAAATTTCACATATAAAAGATTAGATTTATTCCCAAAGTAGAGGTATTCTCATTACAGAAAATTGCTCCGAAAAATATATTTTGTGATTATTGCCATATTCATAAAAACTAAAAAGGGAAAAAGATATGCTTTATAAAGTTAAAAAAGAAAAAAACTCCATCCAAAACAAACTAAAAAAAAGTCATTAAATTGATGGTAACATTTTTTAATGAGTAAAAAAGTACTAATCTTAAGGATTTGTATTAGAAATTTTTAACACATATTTACTATAACGGCACATGTTTCACCTATGTGGTTTCTTACACTGATTTTCTCAATAAATTCCCAGATGTGCAATACTGATTAATTAATAAGTAATTATAAAATAAGCCTAACTATATCATTAAAATCAAATATATTTCCCAGCAATTTCTGGAAATTATTATTATAATTGTTTAATAATTTCAAAGAATTATTAAAATGACAGTAAAAGTGGTTAATCATGATTTTCACATTATTCTGCTTAATAATTAATTTAAATATTAAATTCAAATGATCTATATAATGTAATGTTTCTTGAAACAGAACTTTTAAACTCTTTCTTAATTAAAATAGTACAACTGGAGAAAGCATATAAGTGAAACAATGAGCTTTAGACTACAAAGCATTCTTCTACAGCAGACTGAGAGCTCAATTTATGCTATTTTCTCTTTGATAAATTTATTCTTGATCTTGCCTTTTATTACATAAGAAACCAATGCTGAGAATTGCCGTTAACACTGCTATGAAACTTTAATATCATCTTGCCTTGTTACGAGTGATGTGATTTTCTGTCATTACCAAGATAGCTTAGATTGAGATATGAAGGCAGATGTACTGCCACATCAGATACCATATACTGTTTAAAGGACACAGGAGTAGTTTCAAAGGTAGGAAAAGAAGCTTCACAACAGGTCCCATGTCATGTCATCAATTACAGACCTGTCACACTAATGACTAAGGAAATGCAGGGAGCAGTGACAATGGGAACATTCATCTTGTTTTTCTCTGGAAAAGGTGCACCTGTCTCCCACTGCACTCTGTCTTCTGCTACCTCCCTCCTCCCTGACTTTTGTTCTCCATGACAGTGAATGTGATCAGGAGAATGCCGCCAATCTATCATCCTTTCTTCCTGAAAGGCACCTTGACTGCGGTTAATGACTGTAATAAGACCAAACAATAGAACATACTACAACCTCTTATATTAAGCTTCTTGGAAAATGGGCTCAATTGAGAACAAACAAACAAAAAGGATCTAATGATTCCACTGGCAAATAATGTATTTGTATGATCTCTCTTATTTTGCTCCTCTCATTCATGGAATACATATCTATCAATATTTAGAGAGGAAATGTGACTAAAAAGTAATGGGACTGAATTTTTGTGTAGATTATATAAATCAACAGCAATATATGATACATATACATGCAGGTTTATCATATATTTACATATACAGACTTTGTATTTACCAAGAACATTTTTTATTTTGAATTGTATGACACTAGTATTTCCCAACATCAAGGAAATAACATTTATAATATTTTTAACATTCAACTCTGCACCTTGTTTTATTGTTATACTAGTTACTCTCCACAAAACAGTGTGAGACTGTGTAATGTATTCACTTGGAAAGAAAACAGAAAAATAAAGTCAAGCAGACTATTTGATGCCTATATTAGTTACCTAGGCTACTACAGCAAATACCATGAAATGGGTTGGCTTACACAATGGGAATTTATTAGCTTACAGTTTGAGGCCAGGAAAATGTCTAAGTAAAGACATCAAGACAATGCTTTCTTCTGGAAGATTGGCTGCAGGTGATCTTTGGCTCTTCTGTCACATGGCAAGGCATATGGTAGTGTCTGCTGGTCTTTCTCTTCTCTTCTGGGTTTCATTTATTTCAGCTTCTTGCTTCCATGGTTTTCTACTTGTTTGAATTTCATCCTCTTATAAAGGACTTCAGTATTGGGATCAAGACCCATCCTGGTTGAGGCAGGACACACGTTAACTATGGTATCCTCATCAAAAGGTCCTACTTAGAATGGGCTTACACCCATAGGAATGGATTTGATTTAAAACCATGTTTTTCTGGGGTACATACAGGTTCAAATCACCACAATGCCATACAGAGATTCATTCAACAAATACTTTATGAGCACCTATTAGATGACAGCATGGTATAAAACATGGTCTCTAGAGTAGGGCTGCCTGGGGCTGAATCTTTGTTTTGTCACTTGTTACCTGTATGAACTTGGGAAAATTACTTAAACTCTTTGTGCCTCAGTTTCCAAACCTAGAAATAGGCATAATGATAGTGCCAACCTCTTAGGATTGTTGGGAGGACACATAGTTTGTGGTCTGGTACAAAGAAAGCTCTTGCTGCAGCTGCAGCTAGCACCACTTCTGCTGCTGTTTCTGCTGTTAGACTACTATGCAGGGCATGGTTAGACACTGTGAATCATTTTAATTGCAATGAAAAACTTACACAATAGATTGTTGTTATCTCCCATTTACAGAGTAAGAAACTGTCTCAAAGAGATTAAATTATTTGCACCATTAGTAATTCTAAAGTCTTTTCTTTACATCAATATTAGGAACTCTATGAGATATGAAAATTAATATGATCTGTTTTCTAACAATGAATGACCTTACAATATAATAAGAGCTTTTGGGGATATAATATTTTCACAAATAACTATGACATAAGGTAATAAATTTCAATGAAAGCTTTAAGAGAGGTATAAAGATATAGAGGGTTAAAGTAAAGGAATTTAGGGGTGGATCTTAGGAGAACAAAGTTGAATTTATGCTAAGGAAGTCAAAAATGCATTTGAGCTACCTAAATATGGAAGAGAATTATCTTCTCTAGTCACAGGTAGAATATGTGATAATAGTGTCATGCCACCAGGCTGTAACATTCATGCTAAAATCCATTTTTTATTAAAGTTTTTATTGTTCACAACCAAATTTCTTGAAGAGGGAGTAGGGGTAAGGAAGGCTGCTTGTTACTGGGTGATTAGATCCAGGAAATCACTGTCTTCCAGTGACCACTTTATTAGCAGCATTTTCTGAACATAAGTAAAAACTTACCTTGTACACAAAGCATGCTAATGTTTGAGGAAAACTTATGCTTCTGATGCGTTCTAGAAATGAGTTACTAGGTTTATTACAAGTAAGCCTGTAGGGAGAAAGCCCAGATGTATTCTACCTAACAAGCAAACTCAAGTCACTTATATAGTAGGAAAGCTATAGGAAAAAATATCAGAAAATTCAGAGACAGTTGATGGTTACATATATTGGTGGGTAAAATTAACTTCCAATGAACAATAAAATTTACAATTTTAAATGAAGAGGCAAGTATTCAGCAACAAACATTTTAGCATGTAGTCTTCCATAATAAATATTTAGTTTCAGGGTCATAAGTCAATAGCCCTTGAGACTTTAAAAATAAATGTTTCAATATTACTGGAAAGATCTTTGGCCTTCATAACAAATACATTTAAAGAAAAATTCAAATTTATGATAACTAGATAAAACAAACAGATTTAACTTAAATATTATGATAACTGATATATAAATATTCACTAACCTTTTCTTTATCTAAACAGATGTAATGACTAGCTCAAGGCATTCCTTTTTAAAGCACCCAGAGTCCCCCATTCTTTCAAAATTCTTCATTAAACTGACAACTGAGACTTGTATCCTCTGGCTTCAGTTACGTTTTCTACCAGCATTAAATTAAAGAGTAGGAAGCTTTATTTTTTTGTTGTTTCTTTCCACATTGGTGAGGTCCCATAACTAAGTATGAAAATAATTAAAATACAAAAACATCCTGGCTTTTCTATCATAGCATGTCTTTATTCTAGTGTCTAAAATATTCCTGGTATTTTGTAATATATATAGCACATTATTTTAAGAAAATATTTTTGCAATTGGTTTATATTATCTGCATAAAATTTCTCATTTTGTTTTCAATATAAATTTGCATTGTGATGATTTATTTCATAATAAATTAAAAATTTCAAGTAGTTTATCACAAGTTTACTCAAAACATCCATCAGGAAATAACATTGATCCAAAGGGTTTAAAACAATTTATGCCTATTTTAATATATCCTAATTAAATCCTTCAAATCTAAGCTCAAAGAGAAATTCCTCTCTGAAGCTTCAGATAATCACTTTAAGGACTGACTAGTGATCTCTTACTTCTCTGACCTTGTCTAGTGCTTATTATTTCATGCCATTCATGTTTTGTTTTTGTTTTAGAAAATTAATTAGTCTTTGCAAGGATAGCTCCTGTCCCCCTAAACCAGACAGGAAGCTCTTTGAGAGCAGGAAGTGCCTTAATTTTTTTTTAATATCCCCAGTTATAAAGAGTAATAGGTCATTCCAACACCCCTTTGGCTAACTAATACATTCACATAACACAGGTTCATGAAATGTTTTTCAATAGTTGATGATAAAGAAGAGGAGGAAAAGGATCAGAAACAGAAATTTAGGAAATATTTTTTGATAGGGATATTCAACATGTGAAACATGATTTATAATATCTAGAAAATGGAATGGTAAAGACTCTAGTTGGTTATTCTCAAAATCTGATATAATACAGGAGCAAATTGGTCAACATAGACCAAACTTCTAAAGCAATTGTCATATTTTTCTTGGGAATATTTACTTCACACATGATTTTCTGAAGCACTAAATTTTTTATACTTTTTAACTAAATTGCATAATGAAAAATATGCAAAATCTTCTATAATAAACCGCATAAACATGACCAGAATTCTAGAATGGGTGAACACCCAATTTCCCCAGTTTGGAATGGTCACAGCTTTTCATATACTAGAAAGCACTGCCTTGCTACTGACGACATTATTGCCGGTTTTGAAGAGATTAAGCAAAGCAAGTATTCATTCATCCTCATATTTGAAACATATTTTTTCAAGAATTTTGTCCTAAATCTTGAAATTAAAATGTTACATAAAATAAAATCTTCAATATATTAATGATGATAATACATTTAGGAGGGAAAGGGCATAATTGAAAGCATTAAATTGGATGGAAGAAAACTTTAGTTTTAGTCTCAGCACTGCCACTAACCAACCACCAGAACCTAAGGTAAAATCACTCATACTCTCTTGACCTCAACTGCTTCAACTTTATACTGACAGTATTGAAGTACACATTATCTCAAGTTTCTACACAGTCTAAAATTACATGATTTTATAAATTAATTACACTTGCAAGTCCAGAAGCAGTTTTGCAAAAATTCAACGTCTGCCACCTTTATGAAAATTCTGGCACTCCAGTCCCTGGTGCAAAATCAAAGAAAAATAAAAACTGTGCATTTCCTATCATTAACAAAGAGGTACACATCTTAGTGGACCTTTTTGGACTTTGGAGTAACCTATTCCACACTTGTGTGTGCAGCCCTGCACTGCTTGTAAAGTCTGTCTCTGAGTAGACTAAGAATAAGAGAAGGCTTTCCAGCTGAAGCTTCTGCAGTATATTTTTATTCTTTTTTGGATCTGTTTTGTTTATCTATGTGTGCATGTGTATACATGTATGTGTGTGATTATGAGTCTTTTTTATTACAACCCAGTTTCCTTCTCTATATCCCTTCTGGGGTGCAATCTTTGTACTATGGAGGCTGCAAACTTAAAGAAAATTTATCAGACTTCCTTACAGTTGGAGCTCTTGATATAAATTGAACACACAATTTATATGCACACATAATTAAATGTGCACACATGTGATGGTTGGGAAATTGAAGTGGAGGCCATTATTTTGTTGTTTAGCTCTGTTGGGAACCATAGTTGAGACATGGAATTTTTCTGTTGCAATATTCCAGAGTCCATTTGGTAGCTGTGTGGACGTCAACTGTCATTTACAGAGTCATTACAGCACCTCACCTACTATAGTAGCATTTCCGTTTCCAATTACTGGTTTTACAGGTGTGGAAACATGTGGTAGCAGCCGCGGCAATTCTGCTAGACCTGTACCATGGTATTGTGTAAGTCATTTCTGTAAACCAGCCTGTAGCTCACTTCACCAACTGTTTTGGTCAGCCAAAGGTGTGCCTTTTGAAATATATCAAATATTGGTCGGTCTTCATAAAGGGTATTTATTTGGGGTAGAAGCTTACAGTTACCAGGCCACAAAGCATAAAGTTCTTCCCTCACCCAAGTCCACGTGTTGGAATAAGATGGCTGCCGACGTCTCCAGGGTTCAGGCTTCCGGGTTCCTCTGT
>PVKH010021367.1:0-14357 GCA_004027955.1 Chaetophractus vellerosus | reverse complement strand
GCAGCCAGCCACCCGCGAACTGAAAGCCGGCCGTGAACGGACGCAGAGACCGCCCACAAGCGGGGAAAGCCGCTCCTGCGCAGTGACCAGTCTCGGCGTGTCGCCGCAGCGGGGGGGAAGGGGAGATATGTAATAAAATAAATAAATCTTTAAAAAAAAAATGGCACATGATGTCATTATTGTCTGGCTCTCACATAGCTAGAGCTCTTGTTTTAATTGTTCTCTATTTTCAAATATCTATCTATCTGAAAGTTGGGCTATATTTTTGCCACACAGCTTAGAATCTGGCTTAGATCTCCTTGGGTCTATTTGTGTGTGTGTGTGTGTGTGTGTGTGTGTGTGTGTGTCACGTTTGCCCCATTAGATGGATTATGTAGTGTTTCATTCTAGCATAGAAGTTAATAGACAGCTGTAAAATTAAACATGAAAATGGCACTTTAACTGTACAAATGATTTAAGAATATGGAGGAAATAGCCTAAGAAGTCATCCTGGGAAGAAAGCCCACTGTCTCACATAGTTGTGTCTCCAGCATATCTTAGCCTTTAATAAAAGAGTTTTTATGCATCGTCCTGCTTATCTGTGTGTTCACAGGTGTGTGAAAGACTATCATCTGCAAAATAAAACACCCTGGGCATCCTGACAATAAAAAGTGGCGACTCTCATCTATCTTTGCCCGAGGAAGAGAAGGCTTGAGAATACATAGAAATAGAACGTGGAAGAGAAAGAAAAGGCCATGAGCAAAGTTTAAATGGTTTCTAATTTGGGCCAGCAGAAGAGGTATGCCCCCCAGAAAGCTGGGGAGCACTGACCTTGCAGTCCAGCAGCTGCACCCGCTGATGTGGCAAGGTGGTCCAGTACAAGGCCCCGGTTGGCACGAATGTAGCTGTGACCTAAATTAAGGAAGCAGAAAGATGCATTATAAAAGCAAGATAAGAACTTAATCTCATCTTTTGGAAAGAGGGAGAAAGATACTGTTAATAAAATAGACTGGGGGGAAAGGACAAAAGTACAAAGATGTATCCTGAAGAGTAGACAAGTTCCCTGTAAATACAAAGCTGAGGGGTCCAGTTCTAATGGACAAATTTGGCCAACTAGGCCAAGAGTTGATTTATTTCACCGTTATGTTAGCTTTGTGCCGTCTGGTATATAATATAACCTGATAAATAAGATGGGGCTTGGTTTTTAAAGCATGATGAAAAATTTTATATTAAACAAGTTTACTTTTAATGGTTCCAACTATTTTAAACCTTTCTCCCTCTTAAAACTCTAAATGAATTAAATGAATTCTGAACTGCACCTCTAGGCTCTTCTCTCATTGTTGGCCAACAAATGTCACTTTCAGAATGAGGCAAAGTAATGATGAAAAGGTGGAACGGATGAAGAATTGTCTTCCCAATTTTTCCACCTAATTGTAAGTTCCAAAGCATTCTTGCCTGAATTTCATTGTGAGTGGTTAAAAGAAAAGTGTCACTGTAAACCAGAGTGCTGAGGAGGCTTGAATGCTATTATTTCATTTAGGAAGGACAATGGCCACCTGAGCAAACAGGCAACCCAAAATTGGGCATGATTTGAAATAGCACAGCTTCTCCTCAAACACTTAGCCTCCTGGTAAGCCAGCCACCTGTTGGACAGGATGTCATAGCCTTGACATCTATTTTCAAAGATTTCATCAATTCAGAAACAGGGGAAAATACACATTCACAAACACACAAAATAAACCCTACACAGTGAAGGGCATCGATTTCCTTGTAGCTGGAATCTCATACTTTTGCATCAAGCATTCTGAGTATAAAAGGGAGGTGCTTTGTAGAAACAGTGGGGTGTAATGAATTTCACTACAGTAGAGAGAGGTTTATATCATACTGAAGAGCATTCAAAAGGGAAAGTTCTATACGTGTGCAGAGTGGTTTCTCCCTCTCCACAATTTTACCTTCCCAAGCTTGAATTTATAGGCTTCAGTTTCATAGTGTAATTACTGGGTTTAATATCTGAGAGGAGAGCAGCTTTGGTTTTTAGAGTATGTTTGGTGTTTATTCAAGGGAAACAATCTCCAATGCAGTTTCATTTTCTTTTCATTTTCACTGGGGTGGGGTGGGGAGATGAATACTGATGTTTATGGAGTTTAAGGGTCTGGCAGCACTGGGAACTGCAGAACTTTGTTTATCCAGAGT
Source organism: Chaetophractus vellerosus (assembly GCA_004027955.1). NCBI lineage: Eukaryota > Metazoa > Chordata > Mammalia > Cingulata > Chlamyphoridae > Chaetophractus > Chaetophractus vellerosus. Next base: position 12,185 of record PVKH010021367.1, on the reverse strand, counting down.
CCAGTTTCAATCTGGAGGGTGCCAATGCAAACTTCTCCAGACTACCACGCCAAAAATGTCAGCCCTGTTTTGGAGGAACAGCCTTCCCAAGCAGGGAGAGGTACTCAGAGCCAGCTCAGTTTGAAGCTGAACTGTGAAGAAAGCCCAAGCACTAAACCATGCTGTCTCAAGTGCAGCAGTTTAAAATATGCGTTTTATCAGATTTTTCTCATATTTTTCCTCATATTTCTTATCACAGCAGGAGCCTGCCATCCCCAGCTAAGCTGATTGAATGTGTCCTCTGCCAGCATCCGCCTTTGATATGCGTGTCTTCAGGAAAGCTCCAGCCCTTTCACTTATACTCTTGCTGGGGTCTCTTTATGCACCCACTATTACTACAATTATAACATGTGTCCCCCAACTGGGAAGGACGCTTTAGCTCATCTGGATCATCTGAATATCTACCAACTGTGGGTGCCATCAGAAACGCAATGCTGTCAGCACTTTTCTTTCCATTCTTGAGACATTACATCTCTACAACCCTGGGGTGTTTCATTCTAACAGCTGGAAATTCCTGATTTTCAATACAATTTGCTTCTTCCTCCTCATATTGCTTAGTATCAGGGCCAACTTTTTAAGGCAGTTTTTAATGAACCCGTAGCCAGTGTGTTAAATATGTTAGTGGAGTTTTTCCATAAAGCTAAACTAATATAACATGGTTATTTTCTTAGGCACCCTACAGGGAGTAAAGAAGGTAGGGGGTAGGAAAGGTGGGGGGGCTGTAATTGATATAAATTCACCCACCTTTCAGGATCCCCCCCCCCCCAATTGTGAGCTGATGGCCTTCTTGTTACCTGAGCTCTCTAAAACAAGGAGCTCATCCATGGACTGGAGCCAGGAAGGTCTCAAACATCAAGTATAAGCCTTTGGGGAAGGCAGCCATGCTTGGAAAAATTAACTTTTCACAGGCTGGTCAAAGTTAACTCATAATAACTAGCATGGAAAAACTTGGAATTTGAAACTCTATGCTTGCTGCTTTCTTTCCTAGAATTCTTGTTACTGCAAAATAACCTATCTAAGAAGACCACCACAAAACTATGTACCATGTTAGTCAAATGAAGTAAAAAGAAAAAGGTTTGACGTTGGTTCACCAGATTTGCTTCTCTGTAACTTGCATTTCGTATGGCATAATTTTACACAGTGCAAGGTACACAGAAGATTCTCAAGTGCTAGGGATTGTTTCTGGTTATTTGGATGAGATCTCGCTACTCAGTCCTCCGATATACATGTGTGAGTATATAAATATGTATATGTGTGTGTATGTGTGTGTGTTATTAATTATATATAATATTATATTATCTACCAGCTATCTATTTATCTATTGACATAAATATGTCAACAGCCAGGGCACTTAAAACTGCACTTTTAAAACTGTACAGGATAATAATAGTATTAACTCATTTCATTAGAATGAAAATTGATTTGATATTTGTAAAGGGTTTGGTGCCTGCCCATAAGTGCCCTTAGGTTTCTGTTAAATAAAATAATCTCAAATATGTATTCACTGATTAGAGAATATCATTCCCTTGTCAGAGTCAAGAGTAACTCAGATAGAAAGAATTCACATATTGCACTGAAGTCCTAAATCCATTAGCTATAAAGTTTTCTAGTAGTATGGTAAATATTCAAATTAAAATGAAGTGTTGGGAACTAAGCATTGACAGTCTTGCCTATGATGTTAATTCAAAGAAATAAGGTAAACTTGAGTCAAACTGACAAAAGTTTTGAATTCCAACTCAGACATTTTGAAACTATGTCGCTTTTGACAAGTTATGTAAAATTTCTATGTTTTAGTTTCTTCATCTGTAAAATGATTTTTTTTAGTACCTCCTGCAACAGGTTATGACAAGGACTATATAAGTCAATACCTATAAAGTACTTAGCACAATGTCTGATGACACAGAATAGTCACATAATAATATAGAGAATTATTTTTTTCAATTGGGGAACCATAAAACATATTGGGCCATGAAATACCAATATCTTGTCTGGTTAGCAAGAAATAAGGTTCTAAGGGTAGATGAAAGCCTCAAACACTAAAAACCTAGTTGGAGGTTAACCCAACCCTTAAAACTTGCTTTTCTTTTGTGTCATTTTTAGGGACTTGTAACTGTTGTGCTATTGCATCCATGAAAAGGAAGGATTTTTATTGTTGTTGGTGGTGGTGGTCTCTTCACTCCAAAATTCAAAAAAAGAGAAGCAGTAAAAAAGTATATGAGGTGTGGCAATTGCTCATGATTTAGCAAAACCACGAGCATTGCTGAAAATGTATATAAAACTGTAAATTATTGGGCAGGGGTACATATCCTAAAAAGATGTTAAATAATTACAATTTTTTAAATTTCAGTCATTTCAGAGTCACACAAATTCTATTCCCTGTCAAATTGATTTGTCTCCGACCTCCTTCAATCCCCCTTGCTTGTGGGAATTCAGTCATATAATTTTAGAGCCAGAAGATTCCTTATAAGTCACCTAGCCAAATCTCCTCATGAGGAAACTGAGGCTCAGAGAGGTGAATCAACTAGCCCAAAGCCAATGCTCAGGGACAAAAGCAGGCTTAGAATCTGGGACCCCTGGTGTTCTTCCTACCTCATAGAATGAAATGGAAGAAGTTTGCTAATGTTCTGATGATGTGACAACAGCCATCACTTTCAATTTTTATTTTTTTGTTTGTTTGCAAGGACTGCATGTGTATGGCTGTTTATTTCCTTTTTGGTACATATCTGCAACTTGGGTGGCTGTCACCAGGCAAATAATGAGCCCTAGGCTGTGGCCTTCTATGTAGACTATCTGATTTTGGTACCCACTTCCACTCCATGTACATGTATATGCCACTTTTTTGCTAACTTAATCCTCACTAAATTTATACATAGGTATATATAATGTGCAGCCTAATGCTTAGGTGTAAGTAAATATAATCATCAATTGTTAACAATCCCAGTTGAATCCAACCTTAGCCCTCAGTCCAAATAGAAAATAAAATTACCATAACTTTGAAGTTAATCTTGGAGCTAAAAGGCTACTGGAGTATATAGACAATTATCGAGTCTAGTATTTGGGGGTCTTTTGCTAAAGGTATTTAATATCTCTGTGGGATTCTACTGATTTCTGTTTATAACTCATCCACAAATAAAGTATGATATTTGTATTAGTCAGGGTTCTCTAGGGAAACAGAACTGACAGGAGGTATCTGTAAATAGTATGAGATTTTATAAAATTGTCTCACGTGACCATGGGGATGCACAAGTCCAAGTTCCACAGGGCAGGCTGCAAGCCAGGGACTCAGATGAAGGTCCTCATTGAATTCCTCAGGAGACCCTGACGATCTGAAGTAGAGATGGAAATTCTCTCTCTGAATGCTGATATCACTTTTCCTTTTAAGGCCTTCACCTAATTGGATGATACATCACCCATTGCAGATGGTAATCTCCTCAGTTGATTGTAGATGTAATCAGCCATCTATGCAATCAGCTCACTGATGATTAAAAGTCCATGAAGTGCCTTTGTATTACAATTAGCCCAGTGCTTGCTTCACCAACAACTGGGCGTCTTTACCTGAACGAGTTGACACATGAGCTTAACCATCACAATATTCCTTTGACAGAACTACCAAACAGCTCTCTTGCTAGGTTCCCAGCCCTACTCTCTTATTTTGAGAAAGGGAAAAATTGGTTTGGCAAAAAAAAAAAAAAAAAAAAGTATATATAAAAAGAGGTTTAGTCCTTACAATGAATAGATTTGGTTATTTCCATTTTATAATTGAGGAGTCTAAGGTACAGAAAGATAAGTAATTTGTTCAAGATCACACAACCAATAAGTAGCAGAACTGTGTCCATTTATATCAGCCCACCAAGGGGGTGGGGACTCAATCTGAGTCACGCCTTTCTGACGTGGTCGAATGAAAGCCCTAACTTAATAGGTAATTTAATCAAGACACGGCACTGAATCTAATGCATTCAAAGGGTGTCACACTCAGAGGAATAGATTAGCTTACAAACATAATCTTTCTCTTTTTGGGATTCATAAATAATCTCAAACTGTCAAGTTTCCTAGCTCAAACCTTGAACTTTCTTCTAATTCAGAGAGCAAACTTATACTCTATTTAATAAATTATACACGATATTAGAGATTATTAATATATATTTTATTATACACGTAGACAAAATATCATGGGGTTTCAAAATATGTATATAAACTACATATGTGGTTTATTCAAGGATATCTTATATTACCACTAAACTTTGAGTATGTATCTGGTTGTGTTTTTTTTAACTTGTTTTTGAAAGTTGTGATCAATTAATCATGCTGCATTAAAAGACACAATGATAATAAATGAACAGCAAATTCTGAAAATTCACTGTGAAGAAAAAGAGGACAGAATTATAATCAAATTAAATATATTAAAATTTTGATGTAAAAAGTGAATAAGAAAATGCATAATTATTGTGCTATGGTATTAAGGTATAAAAACCAAATAGCACATTATAATTACTATACTAGTTACTATCCTTACATAACCAAATCATGCTTTTATAATTTTTCTTCTTATGTTGTTTGTTCCTAGATTCCACGAGCATCATCATTATCATATTTTTCTAACATATATATAATTAGACCCTTTCTGCATAATCACATTAACATGCATATTGGAAGACAATGTTCTGAAGTCGACAAACTAACATCTAGGGTTCCTCTACATCCTATATATAGACATTCCTCTTACTGTCCCGCACCGTAGGCTGCCTAGAGCCAAATATGGAGTTGCTTTCTGCCCTGTATGCAAAAGTCATTCCTAGAAGACCATCTGTCCCCAAAGTTTCGGGCTATGTGGATTCTGGGTCATCCATATATGGAGATGCGAGCTTTCACCAAAGCCATCATCAACCCCATGATAGTTCAGTTACCTATGTGAATGATATTTCAGTTACTTGTGTGAGTGAGAACTGAGCCATTTAATGTTGAATGACAGAAGTGTTATGGAGTGGGCACCGTGAGAATGAGCACCTCAGAGTCTTGGAGAAAGTGGAAGTCAGCCTTAGTATGGAGGGTAGCGATGGGGAGGAGAGGAAAGCACTAGGGAGGACTGAGAAGAGTGTGGGTATGAGTGTGTTCTCTGTGCAGGGAGCGTAGTCTCCAAATACCTGGTCTCTGGAGCAAGAAGCTAAAGATTCCACTACTATAGAACAGGTTTTCTTCTAGTATTCCAGAAATCTTCCAAAGAATTGTTTTATGGGTAGGGTAATGGCAAATCTGAGATCTTTTTGGATGGGGTTATTGCTCTTAGAGTCTCTCTGCAACCCAAAGTGGCAGACTTCTCCTCTTTCTCTGGTGGCCTACATTATTAATAAATCTTAACTTACAGAGGGAACCTCAAATAATTTTCAGAACCTTAAATCTCTCCCTGCTTTAACTCCCAAGCACATACAAAATGACTGCCATATTTGCTGACCATGAAATACTTCGTTCCACAATTAGAGAAAAGGCTTAAAATGCCATTGCCCTTGGGAGTGATACCATATGAACTTAAATTCTCCCTAAATGTTTGAGCCTTTCTTGAGCCCAAATTTCAGTAAGGATGAGTATAGGGGAGAAAATTCAGGAAATTGAGACTCTGTAATGAGTGTAAGGAAATACCTGAAAAAGTATGCTGGATTTGTTAAAGAAAACTTAATGAGTCTACCCTTCTACATCAGACTGCTTTTTTAAAAATAAAATTTTATTGAAGTATATCATTCATACATAAACCTACATAAACAATAAGTGTACAGTAAAAGTTGTGAACTTACAAAACAAACATGCTTAATGTCATACAGGGCTCCCATACATCTCCCCACCACCAACACCTTGCATTGTTGTGGAACATTTGTTAGAAAGTATGAAGTAGTATCGTCAAAACATTACTACTCACCATACCCTATATATCTTATATTTGATGTATTTTCCCCCACCCACTCGATTATTAACACCCTGTATTTTTATTATACATTTGTTATGTGGTTCGTGAGAGAATGTCCTCATATTTGTCCTGTTAACCACAGTCCATTTCTATCACTGGATTCCCTGTGTTATACAGCCTCATGTTTTGTCCTCTGAGTAGCTCTCATTTTCATCACAGAATTGTGTTATCATCACCTCAGTCAATTTAGAATGTTTTCATTACTCCAAAAGGAAAATCCCATACCCCTTTATACTTCCCCGTGGTTGTCTCTCAGCATTAATATATCTTCTTTGCTAGGGCTGCAAAAATATTACAATATTACTGTTAATGATCACCCATAAGTTACATTAGTTGTAATTTTCCTGTGTATCACTGTATCCTTAATACTTTGTAAAAGAACATTCTTATATTTATACTATTAACCACAATCTTTATGCACCACCAAAATCACTATTATATGTACCCTAGATTATTTTCTTGTTTCCTTTCAATTGATATTTACGTCCACAGACTACCCTTTATAGCCTCCATCTCATTTATAAATCAGTGGTGTTAGTTATACTCACTATAGTGTGTTACCATCAACTCTATTCATTTCCACACTTTTACAAGAAACCTTATAAACATTCTACATACATTGAACATCAGCTTCTGTTCTCAAACTACCTTCTATTTCCTAGTAATCTATACTCTAGAGTTTACCTCTGTGAGTTTACTCATCATATTTCATTCATATTACTGAGACCGTGACTCAGACTACTTTTGCAGGGAGCCTGGGGAAGACAAGTCATATCCAAGATGGCAAAGAACACTGGGTGAGGACTCTAGTTCTCTTATCCTCTGTGAGTCTCTGTTCCTTCATTACCAAAGTCAGATGATTTTAGTAGAAGATTCTAAAGTCCCTTCAGGTTTTAATGTAACTGCCTATGATTTGTAAACATTTCTTTTGAAGCCAAAGGAATTATTTTTTTCCCAAAAAACACATGACCTTGGGGACAAATAAATAAAAGCTCTGTTCTGATTGAAGATAGTTTGGGAATCCCAAAGCTCGGTGTGCTCAGCCTCCTCAAATCCTCAAGGTGATTCCTTAGGGATCTTCAAGGGGTCCTAAGGAAAGGCCCACCCTTAACATTTGTGAGGCCCAGGAGACCACACATGTCTAAATATTTAAAACTTACAAATGAAAATAAACAGCCATTAAATAAAACTTTTTCTATATTCTTATTTGGTAAAACAAAAACAAAAACAAAAAACAAAAACAAAAACAAAAACAAAAAAGCTTCATAATGACCTAGAGGACCACATTATAACCTAGAATTCTTGGGCTCCACAGAGTATATTATGGAAAGTTCTGGGAACATCAACAGCAAGCTTCTGTACCCCTACCCCTGGTCCACCAATTCTTCCCATTCCCACGTCCATTCTCCACAGTGAGGGGCTCCATATATACTCCTGTGGACATACTGGCCCACAAATAGAAACCCTCTCCACATTCTCTGCAAACTGGCTGTGTGATATATCCTTAGGAGGTAAACTTTGAGGAACAGGTCTGTACAAGTTCAGAATATAAAGGCAGAAAAATCTGGGATCCTGGGTTCCCAGACTATGGTCTAGAGGGTGGCTCCACAGAAAAAAGCCTATAATCCTGTGAGGAAGATCATAGCCACCAAGACAAGGTACCTTAAGGTGTGTTCTAAAGCCTCTCTTGCACATATCTGAGTGCAATACTGACTAAAAGATAGAGTTTGAAAATCATCAATGTGAGTCGCTGATGATCTCTCCGGAATGCAGTTTGGTAGGACAGTTAGTGGACACCAAAAGCAGGTCTTTATAGTCAACCTTATTATCTATCAGGAGTCCATGTTAGAAAATAGACTTCAGACATCTTGCCAAAATTACATTGCTGAGGTAGATGTCTGAGGGTCTTTACCTTCTGATTGTAAAAATAAATAAGACACAACATTTTATTTTGCTGGATTTGGTTGATTCCTATAAACACAGTCCAAACCTGTGTGGCCTTCCTTGAGGTAGAAAGGGAATCCCTTGGATTCAGACGTTGCTGGTTTTTATTAAGTTAGATGGCCTGGGGCTGGGTCTTAACTTCTCTGATAGCTCGTAACCTGGTCAATGTCACCAGAATAACAACAATTTCTGAGTGAGTGAAAGGTTTAAGTGAGACAAAGTATAGCAAGTACAGTGTACTGAGCTTGATACAGAATAACAACTTCAAAAAAAAATCAACCACCATTGCTTATTGTCATTACATTAGCACTGGAATAAAACTATTAAGTTGGTAGGTAGTTAACATAAACACATCAAAACATTCATTCAGTATAACATAACTAAGAGCATGGGCTCTGGATTCAGGCAACCGGTGTTCTAGTCTTTGCTCCATCATTTACCACATCTATGATCTTGGGCTAGTTAATTAACCTCTCTGTGCTCCAGGTTTCTCATTTGTAAATCTGTAGAGTTTTTAATGAGGACAAACAAGAGCACAGAATCTTGTGCTTGTAAGCTCTCAATATATGTTCCTTATCATTATTTTGTCATAATGAATACTAACTTCTTTAACAACTGTTTATTAAATACCTAAAGTGTGTCATAGAATGTGTTAGGCACAGTCCCTGCCTACACAACATAAAGACCTGGCTTTTACATGAGTGTTAACCTCATTTGTATTTGCCATAACTATTAGATCCTACTATATTGACTTATATTTTAATGTTTTAAAGTGTACTTTAATTCTAGCTCTTGAATTTGAAAAGCACCACCCATTTTCAAATACAGAGCATAGTCATTAAACACTAATAACTTGGGTTGGTGTGGAAAACAGAGTCTTGCAATGGCAGAATTATATGATTCTTGGTCATTAACTTGGCAAATTGGAGGAAACCACTGTTATTCTCATAATTAGAAACAAAATCACAGCTAGGAAGCATGCAACTCCATAATGCTTCTTAGCCATTGAAACTCACCACATTTAATTTATAAAGTAATTTTACTGATGACTTTTCAGAGCTGTCCCACTGGAAGAAATAAAGTTTAAGTAAAGGGATTACATGTTCTGGCCACCAAGACCACATTAAGAGTATGAGATTTAATATAATAATAATTGCATAAATTTCTCTGCTACCTATCAATTGCAGGTTATTTTTTAAAAACATAAACGTTATATTTATACAAAGGAAAGCAAGACCAGGAATGACAATTGTCATTTTTATGGAAGCCAGATCTAAGATAATTGCATGTGTACATTCAAGGATAGAGATTTATAGCTGAAGTACACTTTGTAGATTTCAGTGACAGATACAGGCCTTGAAATACATCTCCAATACAGAAGATCAAAGTCTTTTTTTTTTTTTTTAGTTAAAGCTCATGATAGCACGGTAAGAAAATGAGCTGACAACTTACTGAGTTAATCTCTCCCCTTTCACCTCCTGTACTATAGATTTTTCACAGTTCCTACCACTTTCATTGTCTCTTATCTCAGGCATTCTACCACATCACACCTGGAATTTGTGGTCACTGAGTCAGACCCCTGAGCTTTTTCCCTGTTGGTAGGAAGTTCAGGCACTGAAAGCTCCTCTGCCTACAAGAGTAATAAGTACTGTTAACAGGGAAGATTAATCTAACCAAGCCCAGGAGTTCTGTAACCCCTGGAAAATTTGGTCTTTTCCCTGGAGTTGCCTCTGGTCTGTAAGTGTTAAACTTACAACAACCTGGGGAAACATAACAACTGCAACTCACCCAAACTCAGGCCTCATCAGGTGTGGAGTGTCAAATTGCTGTAAGCTCCAGATATTAACAAGCTGACGAGCTGAATCAACACCTAAGCTTGTTTCCCGGAATAAGAGATTCATGGAATCTCAGTGTTGCAAAGGACTTTTAATAAAGAGGGGAAAAAAGTGGATAAAAAAGGATAAAAGAGGTACAGATGGCACTGAGAGAAAGGCCTCGACAGGTGCGGAGCCCCTAGAAAAATGGTATAGCAAGAAATGAAAATCTAAGTTGTTCAAGTTAAATCTTATCATAATAAAGAAAATCTTCAGTCCCCCAAAGTGTTTCCAAGTCCTAGCAAATGCTTCACTTATGTTAAGGGAGATTTCATATCATAAAAATTGCCTACGACAATGGAATTTATATGACTCTTTGGTGTGGTACAGAATAAGGACTGCATGGCAAAAAGGAAAGATATCTTTGGGCCAGACAGATCCATGTTCAAATCTTGTATCTATTAATTCATAGCTTGCTGGTCTTGGCCAAGTCTCTTGATCTATCAGACTCGATTTCCTCATCTGACAAATAGAAATAGTTTATTAAGATCCTAATGTTTAATGGGTGCACTGTAAGTGGTAGAGGTTATTATAAAAGAATATGACCTTTAGTTAGAAAAATACTGGGCTATAACTATCAGGCAAAAGTCTGTTAAGTAGGCAATAGGTAGAGTGGACATATATCCCAGTTTGCTCAGGAATTTATAATGGTTCATACTTATGAAAAGGACTTCATCACTCTCAGAAGTTCCAGTTGCATAATAAAAGGTTGTGTGGTTGCTCTGGTAAGAGATCAAATACTCATCAGTCAGCTAGGGCAGAAAGAGCAGGTATGGCATCCAAATGCTAGTGAAGGAAGCAGGAGGCCCTAGGAAACTGAGGGGGTCTGATGGCTGAGTTCTTAACTTAGGTCAGTCCCCAACTCACTATTCATGGAGTCAGAATCCATGGAGAAAACATCATGTGTAAATGTTTCTGAAAATAGTTTTATTTTTTCAAATATTGCTGGGCACCTACCAGGTGTCATGCATTGCCCTAAAAATGCCTACCTTTAAAAATTTCTAATCTACTGCCCAAGAAAGATCATAACAGTTATGTGATGTAAACACTGTTAAATTAGAGGTCTTAATAAATGTCTAGGAAAGATTTAACTTTGCCTAGGAAGGTTCAGGAAAGTAACACAGAATAGGTATAGAGCCAGGCTCTGAAATTTGGGTCAGTATTTACCGGGTGGATAAGGGGGAGACCACCTCTTTTGGAAAAGTGAAATGCATGAGGGTGGAGACATAAAGGATGCCAGGTTTGTTCAGACAATTCTTAGAAGTCAGATCTGAGAACAGAGTAGCTCTGATGAATGGCAGGTGAGACTGGAAAGGTCACCTGAGACAGGTAGAGAGGGCTTCGAATGAGCCAGAATAATCATGAGCCAACTAATGATTATAAGTAATCAAATGACTGAAAAAGGATAAAGGCCTCAAAACGCTGTCAGAATCAAACTTGGCAAAAGAGTTTAGATGATTACTATGTATTGGGTTTATTGTTAATACAATTTCCTGAAAATGAATATTAGACAGGGGAAGGTGTTACATAGAATATAGCACATTGACAGATATTTGTTCAAGTTTAATTTCATAACCACTGAAAACAAACTAAAAAATTGGTTGGTTATTTTGTTGCTTTCCATATCTCCTCTGAATATGGAAGACTTTCTTGGCTAACTGTGAAACATAATGTCTCTCTGCCATTGCTGGATGAGCACAGTTCTCTCTAGACTGCTGACAGGTAGAAGGTATGCAGCCAGCTTGAACCATGGTATAGACTTGGGAGCGAATAGAGTTAGTAACTTCCTGAATGTTTAGTTGCAGTGTATTTATTCATCTCTATCCCTCTGTGGTGTTGGACAAGTTGATTAACAGAATCTCAGACACTGAGAGGCACTAATAAATCTTAACATGAGCAATATATCTAAATAGAGGTATTCATCAAGAGCAGGGTGTGGAAGAAAATGCTTGTATGGTCAACTGATCCTTTTTTTTTTTTTTAAGATTTATTTATGGGGCCGGCCATATAGCCCAGTGGATAGGGCGCCGGTATACCACATGGGAGGCCCTGGGTTCGGCTCCCGGGGACCTCTCCTAGCGGGCAGACCGCCTTGGGAAGGGCAAGCCGCCATGGGCGGGCAGAGCCGCCGTGGGCAGGGCAAAAAGCTGCCACGGACAGGGCAAAGCCACCACGGGCAGGGCAGGTCGCCCGCGAATGGAGCGCAGCCAGCCACCCGCGAACTGAAACAAAAGCCGGCCGTGAATGGAAGCAGAAGCCGCCCACAAGCGGGGAAAGCCGCGCCTGCGCAGTGACTGGCCTCGGCGCGTTGCCGCAACGGGGGGAGGGGAGATATGTAATAAAATAAAATAAATCTTTAAAAAAAAAAAAGA
>PVKH010021365.1:0-14346 GCA_004027955.1 Chaetophractus vellerosus | reverse complement strand
ACCAAGGAGGTTTTTGAACTAAGCTCAGGGGTACTCCAGTGTCTCAAAGATGGAGTTAGAAAATGGAGAGGGAAAGAACAAGCATCAGAGATTGAAAATAACTAACAATGAAATAGGAAATACATTATGGGAAAGGATCAAATGCCAATGATAATTTAAGAAAATGAGGATTGAGATATGAATATTGAATTGATAATAATGCAGGTCACTCCCCACCGTTTTGGGGAGTGTATTAGTCAGTCAAAGGGGTGCCTTTGCAAAATACCAATAATTGGTTGGTTTTTTATAAAGGGTATTTATTTGGGGTAGAAGCTTACAGTTACCAGGCCACAAAGCATAAGTTTCTTCCCTCACCAAATTCCTTTGCCATGTGTTGGAGCAAGACAGCTGCCGGCGTTTGCCAGGGTTCAGGCTTCTTGGTTTACTCTCTTCCCGGGGCTGCGTTTCTTTCCAGGCTTAGTTCCTGTTTCCTCCACAAGGTCAGCTGTAGACTATCAGGCGAACGGCTCACTTTTCTTCTCCTTGGGCGTTCTATCCAAGATCAGAACTGCTTCTCAAAAACTGCTTCTCAAATCTGCTCCCTCTGTGCTTTGCCTTGCCTTTTATATTTGATTCCCCCACCCACCAAGGGGTGGGGCTCAACGCCCTACTGACGTGGCCCAGTCAACGCCCTAATCATAATTTTATCATGCCGAGATGAACAGATCAGTTTATAAGCATGATTCAATATCGAATTTTTGAAATTCATAATTACATCAAATGGCTACAGGGAGAAGTAAAAATGTATTCATTTTAAAGAAAAACCTAAGGTAGAAAATGAGATGTTTTATTTTCCCTAATTTATACACAGTGGTATGTGCCCTGAGGCTTTACTGAAGTTGGAGTTTCTGTTCCATATTCAAACTAAGCCATATACATCAACTTTAATGTTACTACATAGACTGCATGTGTGGTAAAATGTAGATATTTGATTTGACTGATTTAAATTTTAAAACCATATATGACTATTAGAATTGTGTAAAAATTTATGTATATTTTGCAACCTGTGAATGGCCCACTTGGCAATAGTGATGAATGCTTTATTCATATATAATAGAATAGTTTGTAACCATTGTCGGTAAAATAATAAAAAAGAATACAATAAGCAACTTCTTGAGAGGATGGTAGAGTACAAAGCTCCAGGACTCAGCCCTTATACCAAAACAACTATTAAACAGGCAGAAACTGTTTGAAACAACTATTTTGAAACTCCAGAGGCCAGAACACTGTACAGCATCCAGGGAAGAGCAGACAGAAGAAGCTGATAAATTACAGCAAAGAACTGTAAATTATTCTCTCTGCCTAACAGCTACCAGTGCCCACTCCCCACTCTCACAGTCTCTGGCTACAAGACTGTGGAGTCCAATCACTGCTAGCTGCTAGTGACAGAAAGGGACATAAAATCCTCTTTCCCAAGAACAGGGGTGTGCACAGCCAATCACAGATCACGGCTTCTGATTAGTGGATTTGGATCATTGGGTCCTGGCTCTGAGGGCAGCTTTTGGATTCAACCCCACTCCAGACAAGAAAAGTGACTGCCATTGTTTCGACCCCACCCCAGACAGGGGTGGAGGTGGTGAAGATTTAAAGATGCTGGACTTCCTCAGGGCTGTGGAGGAATGTTAGCTGAAGGGCTGCATTTTCTGGGCAGACCAGGAAAGCTCAGCTGTGGGGAATCACTGGAGAAGATTTTGATCCCATTTAGAGGGTACTCTAGAGCGGATCTACACCTCTCCATGGGTACTTGGGCCTGCTTTGGCTAGGAAAGATCGAATTGGGAAAGTCCTCCCTGGGGTGACCATCCTCCCAGAATTTGGCTTCCAGGCAAAAGCAACATGAGACAATTAAAGAAATGTAAAAACTAGAGGCAGTCAGTCTGGTACAAAGGCCTGTCATTTTCAGAAACCCAGGAGAGGCAGATTTGACCCCTGGGAAATAGAGGGGACAACCAAACTCCTGCGAGCAGGGGAACTCCAAAAGATTAACAAGGAAAAGCCCAGGTCAAGACAGAGGTCCAGTAAGACAGGGAAAACCCTGCACAGTGCATTCACCTTGGGCAGATCTTCTTGATAGCAGGATTGAAGCTCAGGAAAATCAGTCTTATCATGAAGAAACAGGCATTCAAGGAAGTAAATCCCAGAGATAACATTTAAAAATATTAAAATGTGCAGTGTGCATCAAAACAGTACAAAACAAGCAAAGAAACAAGAAATGATGACCCTTCCAAAGGAAGAGGATAAAAATCCAGAACACACCAATGAAGCAGATGAGAATGTGGACATAATGAACAAAGTCCTTAAAAAATATCTTAAAAATGTTTAAGGAGACGAAGGAAAGTACAAAGAAAGAACTAAACAATATCGGGAAAACAATGAATGAACAATATGAGAGTTTGTCTAAAGACACAGAAGTTTTGAAAAGGAACCAAATTGAACTACTAGAGTTAAAGACCACAATAACTGAAATGAAAAATAGCCAGTAGTGTTTCAAGAGCAGATTGGAGCTGACACAAGAAAGAATCCGTGAACTTGAAAACAAGGCACTTAAAATGAGTCAGGCTGAGGAGCAGAGAGGAAAAAAAGATTAAAAAGAAAAATAGACTAAGACGGCTATGGGAAACAATCAAGAGCACCAATATATGCATTGTGGGGGTCACAGAAGGAGAAGAAAGAAAGGGGGCATAAGGAATAGTTAAAGAAATAATGGCAGAAAACTTCCCAAAATTAGCAAAAGATGTGAATATGCACGTGCAAGAAGTTCAGAGAACTCCAAACAGAATAAACATGAGGGAAAATATACCCCAAATTCAGAGGACAAGGAGACAGTTCTGAAAGCTACAAGAAAAAAGTAGCATGTTACATACCAGGAAGTCCTAATAAGAATGAGTGCCAATTTCTGATAAGAAGCCATGGAGGAAAGAGGGCAGTGTGTTCAAATACTTAAAGTGCTGAAAGAAAACAACTGCCAACCAAGAATTTTATATCTGGCGAGATGCTCGTTCTAAAATGAGGGAGGGAATAAGACATTCTCAAATAAACAAAAGTGGAGGGAGTACATCGCCACTAGAACTGTGCTCAGGCAATGCTAAAATGAAAGGACACTAGACAGTGGTTAAAAGCAGCATAAAGAAGACCTGCAGTAAAGGCAAGCATTTGGGTAGTTACAAATACCTGTATTATTGCATTGTATTGTTTGGTATATAACTCTACTTCTTACTTCCTACAGGTGCTAAAGTGAAAATACGTGAAGAGTAATGCTAAATCTAGGGTTTTGGACGTACAATGTATAAAAATAACAGTTGTCACAAGTACAAAAACTGGCAGGGGGATAAAGGGGTGTGGGAATAGTACATATGCATGCTAATGAAGTTAACTTAGTATAAAACTAAATATAATTGTTTTATATTTAGAATGTTAAATTTTAAGCCTATGATAACCACAAGGAAAACAGATAAAAATTTATCAATATAGAAATCAGAAGGTCCAACACAAGAAAGCAAATAAATATGAAAGTAGGCTTCAATAGAAGTTAGGGACAAAAATGGTATAAGTCTTACAAAGGCTAAATAAAAAAATGACAGAAGAAAGACTTGTATTATCAGTAGTGACTATATATGTAAAAGGTCCAAGATACAAGTAGGTTGAAGGTAATAGGATGGAAAAAATATATGATGCAAGTAGTAACCAAAAGAGAGTTGGGGTGGCTATACTAATATCAGATACAATAGACTTTAAGTAAAAAACAGTTACAATGGCCAAAAATGGTCATTACATACAGATATAGGGGACAATTAAACAGGAAGATGTAACAATTATAAATAGATATGCACCTAACAGCAGATCCCCAAACTATATGAAGGAAATACTGAGATTTGAAGGGGGAAATTGATGTTTCTACATTAATAATAGGAGACTATAACACATCACTCTTAAAAAGGGATAGAACATCTAGTCAGAAGATTGATAAGAAAGTACAGTACTTGAATGAGACAATAAACAAACTAGACCTAACAGACATATATAGAACACTGCACCCAACAAAACCAGAATACACATTCTTCTCAAGTGCACATGGATCATTCTCCAGGATAGACCATATCTGGGTCTCATAAAATTATCAATAAATTTAAAAATATTGAAATTATACAATGTATATTCTCTGACCACCGTGGAATGAAGCTAGGAATCAATAACAGAGGGAGAAAGAGAAAATTCATGGAGGTAGAAATTAAACAGCGTACACTTAACCAATGGGTTAAAGAGGAAATCAGAAGCAAATTTAGGAAGTATCTTGAAGCAAATGAAAATGAAAATACAATATACCAAAACTTATGAGATGCAGCAAAGGCAGTGCTGAGAAGGAAATTTACAGCTTTAAATGCTTACTTTAAAAAAGAACAAAGATTTCAAATCAGAGACCAAACATTAAAACTGGAAGAACTAGAAAAAGAAGAGCAAACAAAACCCAAAGTAAGCAGAAGGAAGGAAATAACAAAAAATAGAGTGGAGAGAAATGAAATAGAAAACAAAAAAAAAAATAGACAATCAACAAATCAAAAGTTGGTTATTTGAGAAGATCAATAAAATTGATAAACTTTTAACTAGACTGGCAAGAAAAAAAAGAGATGATACAAATAATGAAAATCAGAAATGAAAAGGTGGACATTACTACTGACTCCACTGTAATAAACAGCACTATAAGTGGATTCTATAAACAACTATATTCCAATAAATTAGAAAACCCAGATGAAATGGACAAATTCTTAGAAACACAAAAATGAACTACATTGACTCAGGAACAAATAGAAGATCTTAACAAACCAAATACTAGTAAAGAGACTGAATCAGTAATCAGAAACCTTCCAATAAAGAAAAGCTCATGACCAGATAGCTTCACAGGGGAATTCTACCAAACATTCCACAAAGATAATTCCAATTCTGCACATCTTCCAAAAAATTGAAGAGGAGGAAACACTCTGTAACCCATTCTATGAGGCCAATATCACCGTCATACACAGCTGGATAAAGATATCACAGGAAAGCAAAACTACAGGCCAATATCTCTTATGAATATAGATATAAAAATCCACAGCAAAATACTAGCAAACCATTTTCAGTAGCATATTAAAAGAATTATAAACCATGATCAAGTGAGATTTATCCCTGGTGTGCAAGGTTGGTTCAACATAAGAAAATCAATTAATGCACTACACCACATTACAGAATGAAGAGAAAAAAACACGTGATCACCTTGATCAATATAGAAAAGGCATTTGACAAAATACAGCACCCTTTTTTTAAACTTTATTTTTAAAGAAGGTATAGATTACAGAGGAGTTACATAAAAAATATAGGTGATTCCCAGGTACCCCACCCGCTCCGCCTCTCACATTTTCCCAACATCTTTCATTAGTGTGGTATATTTGTTACAGTTGATGAACAAATACTGAAACATTGCTACTAACCATGGTCTATAGTTTACATTATGGTTTACACTTTGCATTGTACAATTTTGTAGGTTTTGACAAAATGTATAATACCCTGTATCCGTCATTGCAATATCATGCAGAACAATTCTAATGTCCCCAAAATGCCCCTTGTTACACCTATTCTTCCCTCTCCCTCCTCTCAGAACCTCTGGCGACCACTGTCTTTATATCAATGTTATTTGTTATTCCATTACTAGAATAATAATGTGTGCTTTGGTCCGTGGTTCAGTTCTGCCCTTAAGTTTGTTCATTCCTCAATCTTGAAGATTTTAGGATGGTGATGACCATCTTGCTTCTTTTTGAGAAGGGGCTTAGATCCTATGAGGCAGATGGATGGAACTGTCTTGCTTGGAGTTGTAGACACTCTCTGTTTTTTGGGATGGGAGTTGTCTATCATCATCCTTTTGTTAGTTGTCCTGGGTAAGTCTGATGAACTGGAGAGTAGGTGTTGGCTGCAACTCTGCTGAGATTCAGGGCTCAACTGGCATATGAACAGACCAAAGATTTAAGTCTCTGGGTCATGTATTTAACGGGTTTGTTGCTAATTATAGGTTCAAATAAAAGGGGCAGAAGAGCCATGTGTAGGGAAATTATAAATGGGTCTAACTCTGTTTCACTGGGGAAATAGATTAACATATTCCAAGGTAGGGCCCACAGATGGGGTGCCAATTTCCTGGGGTTTACTGCCCTGCCTATAGTGTCCAGATGTCTCTAGAGCCCTCAGGAGTATTCCTGTACAGCACCCTTTCTTAAAAAAAATACTTAGAACATTAGGAATAGAAGGAAACCTCCTCAACATGACAAAGGGCAAATATGAAAAGGCCATAGGTCACATCCTATTTAATGGTGGAAGATTGAAAGCGTCCCTTTTAAGATCAGGAACCAGACAAAGATGCTCACTGTCACCACTGTTATTTAACGTTTTACTGTAATTTCTTGTCAGAGCAATTAGACAGGAAAGAGAAATAAAAAGCATCCAAATTGGAAAGGAAGAAGTAAAACTTTCATTCTTTACAGATATGATCCTATATACAAAAAAAATCTTGAAAAATCCACAACAAAGCTCTTAGAACTAATACACAAATTCAGCAAATGGGCAGCTTACAAGATCAATACCCCAAAATCAGTAGTGTTTCTGTATACAAGAAATGAAAAATCAGAAGAAATCAAGAAAAAAATCCGTTCACAACAGCAACTAAACGAATAAAATTCTGGGAATATATCTAACCGAGGATGTAAATACTTGTACACAGAAAATGACAAAACATTGGTAAAAGAACTTAAAGAAGACCTACATAAGTGGAAGGACATTCCATGTTCATGAATTAGAAGACTAAATATTGTTAAGATGTTAATACTACCTAAAGCTATTTATAGGTTCAATTCAATCCCAATAAAAATTCCAACAACTTCCTTTGCAGAAATGGAAAATCAGTCACCAAATTTATATGGAAGAGTAAGTAAAGAAGAATAAAGTTGGAGAACTCACACATCCTTATCATAAAACTCACTACAAAGCCACAGTAATCAAAGCAGCATGGTACTGGCACAAGGACAAATATATAGAATAATGGAATGGAACTGAGAGCTCAGAAATCAACCCTCAATTTTATGGCCTACTGATTTTTGATGAAGTAGCAAAGTCCACTCAATTGAGAAAGAATAGTCTCCTCATCAGATGTTCCTGGGAAAACTGGATCACCATTTGCAAAAAAAGATCACGGCATATCAACTCAAAATGGATTAAACACCTAAATGCAAAAGCTAGTACTGTCAAACTCCTAGAAGAAAATGTATGAAAGCATCTTCAGATCTTTGTGTTAGGCAATGATTTCTTAGACATTTTACCCAAAGCACAAGCAACAAAAGGAAAGAATAGATGAATGGGACTTCATAAAAAAATTGTGCCTCAAAGGACTTTTATCATGAAAGAAAAAGGAACCAAAATAACAGGAGAAAATATTTGGAAGCCACATATCCAATAAAAGATTAATATACAATATATATAAAGAAATCCTTTAACGTAACAACGAAAAGACAACCCACTTAAAAATGGACAAACAACTTCGACATCTTTCTAAAGAATATATACAAATGGCCAGAAAGCACATGCAAAGAGATACTCAACATCATTAGCCATCAGGGAATTGCAAATCAAAACCACAATGAGATACCATTTCACACCCATTAGAATGGCTGCTATTTAAAAAAAAAATACAAAAAAAAAACACCTGAAAATAACTATTGTAGGTAATGTGGAGAAATAAGAACACTTATTCATTGCTGGTGGCACTGTGAAAGGCAATTTTGCAATTACTCAGAAAGCTATTGTAGAGAACTACCATATTACCTGACAATCTCAACACTAAGTATATACCCAAAATTATTGAAAGCAAGGGCTTTAACAGATATTTGCACACCAATGTTCATAGTGGCATTATTCACAATTGTCAAAAGATGGGTGCAACCCAAATGTCCATCAACCAATGAATGGATAAATAAAATGTGGCATATACATACAATGGAATATTATTTAGCCATAAAAAGGAATGAAATCCTGACACATGCAACAACATGGATAAATTTGGAAGGCATCATGTTGCTTGAAATATGACAGACACAAAAGAACAAATATTGTATGATCCCACTGATTTGAAGCAATTACAATAAGCAAACTCATAGAGTCAAAATCTAAGATATAGATTTCCAGGGGGTGGGGTGGGGACAGGGAATGGGAAGTTAAGGCTTAAAATGTACATGGTTCCTATTTGGAATGATGGAAATAATTTGGTAATGGATGATGGTGATGTAAGCACACATTAGGAATACAATTAGCAGCACTGAAATATATAACTGAATATGATTTAAAGGGAAAATGTTAGATTGTATATATGGTAACAATAATTTTTTTAATTCATGAAACTGTACTATACAGTGAATCCTAAGTTAAACCATTGGCTTTAATTAATAGTAAAATTATAAAAATGTGCTATCATCAATTAAAACAAATATTGCCCAGCAATGCAAGTTGTTGGTGCTGGGATCATATAAGGAATCCTGTATATATTTTATGCATGATTGCTCTGTAAATCCACAACTTTTCTAATAAAGAAAAAGTTCAAAAAACATATTAGCAAAAAAATAATACTACAATATAGAAAAATCATGTATTTGGACGTGTGGTAACATTTAAAATGATTTAAAGAAAATGTTTACAAAATACAGTTTATTAAATGCATATATGGAAAAGGCTTGTGTTGTACCAGACCTTGAACAACATTTCATTATAAAGAATCTCAGGACATAAAATTTTCAAAGGCAGGAAGAAATAATACCTTTAGAATAAAACCAATAGATGCACATACACAAAAACATGCATACATTTTAGCTGTGGGTGAAGGTGTTAAGGATAGGCTTGGTTATAAATAGTACATATTTTAATATTACAATGATCTGGTGACTAAGAACAGCAATATAGCACCAGACAGTTTAGTTTCTAATCCAGGCTCAACCACTTCCCTGTTGTGTGATTTTAGGCAAGTTATTTAACATGTAATGTAGGGACAATAATAGTATCTATGTTACAAGGTTCTTGTGAAATTATATAGAGATAATATTTAATAGACTAAGCATAATTTGCAGAACTTATTAAGCACTAGAGAAGTATTTGATATTACTACTACTACTACTACTACTACTATTATTATTGAACCACATAAAAAAACTTCAAATCATTTTATACCAAGAAAAATCATATGGAATAGCTTCACAATTCTCTAAGAATAGGAGGCATAACAAAATATTTATAACTTATTTTGGTCTTTAAAGTCCTAGAAGGGAATATACAATTCCTGATAATATTTTCATTGTTTCTTTTTAATAAACTATATTTTTGAATTTTATAATATTTGTGGAGTGTCCATGTGGTTTTGTGGATCATCAAACAGAGTAGCAATACTTTCTTCATGGTATTCTTTTCATCCTGTGTCACTGCCACCTAGACTTGATTTACTTCATGTCTGGACCTTGGCACAGCAGTTCTAACTAGAGAATTCTGGATTCACCTACAAAAGACAAAGACCAAGCCAATCCTGAGTCACTAGAATTTTATACCCTAAGAAAATAAATATCTCTACAAAAAGAGCAAAAGGTCATTGAAAAAATATCTTGGAAAGACTTATTTTGGACTAGAAATAGAGTTCTAAGGAATTTCTTCTTGGTATATGTAAAGGAAGAGAATGTCCTGCTATCCATCAGAAGGCCAAAGCCATATTTTCTTTTCAGTATTAGTAGGAAAAGGTCATCTGGATATCAACATTCAAGACATTCTGGAAGCAAGACCTGCATGCTGCATTAAAGATTCCAAGTTGCCAAATAATAACATTATTCAAGAAGGGCAGGCTGGTCACATATCATGGCGAGAAGGCTATAGAAGTCTGTAACACTGAGTTAAATAAAATAAAACAATGTATACAGGGGAGCAGATGTAGCTCAAGTGGCTGAGTGCCTGCTTCCCATGTACGAGGTACCGAGTTCCATCCCCGGTATCTCCTAAAAGCAAAATAAAAAAAACCCACCTTTCATTGGGGAACGGATGTAACTCAGTGGTTGAGGGCCTGCTTCTCATGTACAAGGTCCTGGGTTCAATCCCTTGTACTTCTTGAAAACACAAATCAACCAAAAATCAATGTATGTAAATGGATGGACATCCAAGCTCTTCCATCTTAAAATGACTAATCACTATCAGAAAATGAAAATGAGGATCTCTAAAACTCCTCTGCCAGCAGAAAAGTCATTCCACCAGGTTTAAATGTTAAATCTCTATAAATGTGATTATGATGATGATCATTGTCATTATTTACATGGACTATAAAAAATTTCCCTCGCCAACATCCCTGTTTCTAGTCTGTCCTAAAGTCTACCACCTTCCCAGCCTTATTGATGCTTTGCTTGCCCTTCAAGTAAAATTCAAATGTTACTTCTTCCATTACTTGACCTCTGATCATCTAAGCAAGCTGTGATTCTGACTTTAACCTACACTCCCACAACAGTAGTGTTACCCATATGGTCATGTTATATACCACTGGGTAATAATGCTATTTGTGTGTGTGTGTGTGTGTGTGTATAGAAATGCACATCTTAACATCTTTAGTGAACAGTGAATTAATCGGGGCAGAAATAAGCCTGATTTATTGTATAGACTTCATAACTTCAAGAATAGTACCTTGCTCACAGGCACTCAATGAAACTATGGAAATGCCTTTGTCAGAAATATAGATATTACTAATATCCTGAATCTCAGCTAAAGGATAAGCTCAAGGTTGTTTATGAGAGAGAGAAAGAGGGAGAGAGAGAGATGACACAATGTTTAGCTAATGATGTGACAAAGTAATAACTTCAGGGGAATAGAGACTTGATACAAAGCATTAGACAAGAGAGAAGATGAAATGATATGGACAATGATCCTGATCAGAATAAAGTAAAAGATTCATTGCTGAAAGAGGCACCATGGAGACTTTGCACCCAATTAATGATAGGTGAGATCTAGATTGTAAGCATGAACAAATATCCTGACTGAAATAAAGAATCAGAGTTAACAAGGCAGTACGCTAACAAGCACAAGAGAAAAATTATATTCAATGCTTGAGGGGAATAATAGGATTTGAAAAGAGAAACTTAAAGAGAAAGCGAATGAAGCAGTGAGGAGCTGTATAAAAATGTTATCTGGGACAGTTTAAGAGGTAGCTTTTATATTTATGCAAGGGTAAAATAGTGCACTCTTAAGAAGAAAAGTTATAAATAATGATAAGGATATGGTTTAAACTTTCAAAAGCATATTTATCTATCAAAATGTCTCCTTTTGGAGTTTCATTTTGAGATCTGTACCCTCAGACAGAGATCAAAGATGAAATAGCTAAGTAAGAGAACCACTGTCCTATTTAATTTTTATGTCTTTAAGAAATGAGAATAGAATCATAAAGGGTCAGAGTTTTGGGAGAAAACTATATAGTGTATTGAGATACCAGTCCAAAAGAGAGCAGGGATTAGCAATTTGATTTGAAGTTCAGACATTTTCCAAGTTTCTGGATATTTAAGGACCAAGTATTTCTCTATGTGCCTCCCTCCATCTAAAACCAGGCAGAGCCTCCCTCCTCTTGCCCCTGCTCCTCACCCCCATTCCGCTGCCCAACCAGCACTTCCCTTTGGTGTTCTAAGCATCACCTTGAGGTCAATCTTTGTATGGTACCCACTACCCAATGGTTACAGTTATAAACAAAGGTGTCAGCTGTATACAGGATCAGAACAAGCAAAATCCATTTCTGCCCAGATTGCTCTCAGAAATCTGTACTGGTAAGATATACCCTTTGTGCTAACTGCAGAAGGTACAGTACAGCCTTGCAGCTCATTACCTGAATTGCTTGGGGGTAAAAGGTAGCTATCTAATTCTGAGGTTTCCTTATCCCCTTAAATGTTGCTGGTTCTAGAAGAGAAGTTCTACAGTATCTCTCAACCTGATGCATGGGAGTCACTTTTGCTTAATCTTACCCTCTTTCAAGACCATGGGACTCAGAATTAACATGCTCCTACTTAATAAAAATGAATTCACTTTTTTACTGTGATTTTATAAGTGACCAATCTATTTATAAGTAAATTAGGATGTTGCATTTATTCAAAAATGCTTATAAAATTTGTTCTGTGTATAAGATGAAATGATGAATGACATGCTGTTATTCATAACCAAAATCCTCCCCCACAAATAAGATGTGGAGATGACAGGTAGCCTCCGAGTGTGCTTTCTTGCCTTTTTCTTGATTATATTAGCTACTGGTTTTTCTATTTTGTTGATCTTCTACAGAGATTCAGGGTTTTGAATTAATAATTTGATCTAATGTTTTTTCCCTCTATATTATTAATTTCTGCTCATATCATCCTCATTATTTCCTTTATTGTGTTGTTTCATTAATGGCTCTCTGTTTGTATTCCAATTCATCCAACCCATTCAATAAACTGGTTCCACAATGTTTTAGTTTCCTGAGGCTGCTGTAACAAATTACCAAACTTTGTAGCTTAAAGCAAAAGAAATGTAGTCTCTCACAATTCTGAAGGCCAGAAGTCTGAAAATAAGATGTTGGCAGGGCCACACTCCTTCCAGAGACTCTAAGGAAGAATTAGTTATTGCCTCTTCCAGCTTCTTGTAGTTGCCAGCATTCCTTTGCATGTGTCTGTGTCACTGCAGTCCCTGCCCCATGGTCACATTGCCTTCACTGCCTCTCTCTTATAAGAATACTTGTGATGGCTTATATAGGGCCGGCCAGGAGAATTCAAGGTTATTTCTGCTTCTCAAGATCTCAAGGTCCTTAACTTTTTAAAAAATATGTGTATATATATATTTTTTTGAAAAGGTATTTAGATTACATAAATGTTACATAAAAACATAGGGGATTCACATATGCTCCGCTTCCTACACCTCCCACATTTTCCCACATTAACAGCATATTTCATTAGTGTGGTACAATCACTACAGTTGATGAAAACATTTTACAGCATTGCCACTAAGCATGGATTATAGTTTACATTGTAGTTTACACACTCTCCTGCACAATTGTGTAGGCTATGTCAAGCTATGTAATGGTCTGTATCTGTCATTGAAATGTCATTCAGGAAAATTCCCAAGTCCCCAAAATGCCCCCATATTTCACCTGTTCTGCCCTCAGAACGTCTAGTGGCTACTGCCTCCACATTATTGATATAGTTTCTTCCATTGCTAGAATCACAGTAAGTCTACTTTAGTCCATAGTTTATTCCCCAATCCTGAGGATTCTGGGATGGTGTTGCCCACTCCCCCTCTAATTGAGAGGAGGCTTTGATCCCACGGGGCAGATGGATGGGACTCTCTTGTTTGCAGTTGTAGACTTTCTCGGTTCCTTGGGATGGTCGTTATCCATACTCATCTCCTTGTTAGTTGTCCTGGGTGAGTCCAATAAACTGGAGAGTAGGTATTGCAACTCCGTTGAATTTCAGGACCCAGCTAGCACATGGACAGCCCAGAGATTAAAGTCTCTTGGACAAACACCTGTCAACTCCAGCACCAACTATAGGTTCAAATAAAAGAGACAGAAGAGGCATGTGTAGAGAAGTCACATCTGAGTCCAACTCTGTCACTCTCAGGAGCACAAACTCCAAAGTAGGGCCACTGGCAAGGCACCAAACTCCTGAGCTATCTGCCATGACCATAGGTCCTTGTTGTCTCCAGAGCACTCAGGATCCCCAATATTTGGGGTAGTATCTATTTTGGCTGTCTATGAGATCCTACTGAGATATGCATAAGTGTTACCTCTCTGGTGACCTCCTGACTCACTTTGAAGCCTCTTAGCCATATACACTTATTTTTCTTTACCTTTTCCCCCTTTTATTCAAGGTCTTTTTCCAGTTGTATCACCAGCTGGTGCTTGGTAGTAATCCCTCAGTGCCAGGGAGGCTTATACCTGGGAGTCATGCCCCACACTGGGGCAAAGGTAATGCATTTATATGCTGAGTTTGGCTTAGAGAGAGGCCACATTTGAGCAACAAAGAGGCTCTCAGGAGGCAACTCTTAGGCACTCTCCAACACTAGGCTAAGTTGCAAATTCAAGAGCAAAAGGCTTGCAAGCATAGTCATCAAAAACAAGGGCCCATCAATGGACCATCCTTCTTCACTAGTCATTGCCCCTGCCCTTTGGGGGATTGTTGCTGTTCCAATAGAGAATGTGGCAGAGCTCCCCAGGATGGGAATTCATTAATCTTTCAGTTGTTGTATGAATCTCCACCCACTGTGGTAA
>PVKH010021363.1:0-14341 GCA_004027955.1 Chaetophractus vellerosus | reverse complement strand
TTTTTTTTTTTTTTTAGTTGACTTGATATGATTTTGAAGGAGAGGATGATGCAGTGGGAGAAAAAATTTAAAAGCTTGAGTCAGACGGTGACAGCGTGACCATCGGCTATCTTGTGACGTTTTTCAAGTTACTCGGTATTTCTCTGCCTCATTGTCTTCATCTGGGTAACATTCCTATTTCTCAGATTTGCTGTAAATGTTAAATGAACAAATGCATTTTAAACATGCCTGGCATAAGTTATGTTTAATAAATGTCGGTATCTTTTTTTTTTTCTGGTAAGATATGCTCAGATTCTCAACTAAGCTTCCCCACCAATATATTAATGGGGGGGGGGGATAAGGAATTGATGAAGAAGTAAAGATTTGTGTATTTAGCTCAAAGGAACCTTCTTATAAATCTCTTTTCTCAAATTATTTATCTGTTCCCTCACCCCTCTTTTATATTTATATATAGTAGCTCAGACACTTAGAAGCACTGTGTGTATTAATCTTATGCTTAAGGTTCTATGGCATATGTAACAGTTTTTATAAATTGTGGTTCTTGTCACTTATCAACAATTACAGAGAGTGAGGAAAGTGAATCCCTTTGGGTCGTTAACATTTCTCAGGAGTTAATGGTAAGTCAATGAACATACATTTTAAAACGGAACCGAATTACCCATATCTTGGACTTGGATCTCTGTTATTTATTCTTTACAAAGGCAGTGAGGTATCAGTTGTTCCAATACTATAATGAAGCAAGCAACACTGAAAATTAAATCCCAAAGTCGTGCACCTTTCATTTTTTCAGCAGATATTAAGAAAAATTCCACGAGCTATCATATTTCCAACAGTTTTATACTAATCTACTCTTTCAACAACCCTTAAAGAAATATCCCGAGATAAATTTACTGGATAAGTGTATCGATCCTCTAAAAGACAGAATATTTAGTAGTTTGACCCCCTGAAACATTCTAGCAAAGGAAAGGGTTAAACTTTAAGAAATAAATAGGTTAAGATGAATGTAATGTAGGTGTTGGCACTTGGATTCGCTACTGTGCCAAGGCTTCCTTACTTTGAGAGCCTGTAGTTCTTCCTCATTTCTTTAAGAAATGAGGAAGAAACTCATGAGGGCCATGAGTTACTTTGTTAAAGTCTCCCCATTAAATAAACTGTTACTGAAAAACAACTCCGAAGTACCAAATATTGTGAAATCTTTTCAAATGGTTAGGGGGCTTGGACGATTTCCATATCCTACCCAATGTAGAAGCAAACCATTACAGTTAACCGCCACAGTTGCTCTCACTACACGCCTCCACTTCATTCAGTGCTGTTGTACTCCGGGTACAACTGGACTGCCGCGGGAATCTCTCCTCCACAGAATGTGAGAAAGAGCAAGCACCTTTCCGAGAGCTATTCTGCATCATTGTGATCCAGGGGATTTTAAGAATACGCGGGCAAATGAGTCATCACTCCTACCCCTTCTTCCCCCTGCATTGTCCAGATGAACTGGGTGCAAGTCCCCAGGGCTTCCGGAGCATGGTTTTGCACATGACCTGCAGTGTACGGCACCGGGCATAAAGTCTTGGGCACCTGCTGGAGTCCACCCTGCCCCTTACTACCGTCTAGGTCTCAGTCTTCAGGTTTTCCCTTGTAGCCCCCTGGGCCTTATGATCTCAGTGGGGTTCAGAGGGGATCCTCCAGCTGGGCGAACTCACCTACTGGCCCCACCCACCCAAATGCTAATCACCATCACCTCCACTCCGGCCTCCAGCACCTTGTGTGAATATTCACAGGCACCAGGGGGGTTTGCGTTTGCGGACTTCTTGAAACACTTTGTTTCAGAAAACCCTGAAAAGCAGAAGATAACTAGGAACTCACACCTCGTTCCTAACTCTGCTGGAAATTCATGCACCTCATCTCTCTGTGTTTGGTTTCACGGTGAGTGTCTTGGGCTCGACCCAGCAAAGAACATATATGAACTTATTATTCTGATCTGCTTCTCCTTCCTCTAGGGAGTCGGGTAGCCCAGTTAGGCTTGCAGGCTTTCCGCCGCTCCACGTTTACAGCCTTCATTGAACTAGGTAGGGGTGGGGAACCGGGGAGAGAAAAGTCGTGGGCGGCTTGGTACGCCAGCAGTCAGTCCCCTGCAGCCGCGCGCAGGTACTGGACGACCTCACGGAAGCCCCGCTCCTCAGCTAGGTCCACGGGCAGGCGGCCCCAGGCGTCACGCACGTCCAGTTGTGCCCCAGCCCTGTGCAGCTCCAGCAGCGTGTCCAGGAAGCCCTCCCGGGCTGCGTCGTGCACTGGTCGCGTGAGGGTGGCAGGGTCGGCATAGTTAGGGTCCGCACCGTGGAGCAGCAGCAGCTCGGCCACGCGGGCGTTGCCCATCATCATGACCTAGGAGGGAGAGCAGAGTCTCAGAGGGGCGTGCCAGAGCAGGAGCGGGGATGTGGGGGATGGGAGGAGCGGTGCGGGTGAGCAAGATAGAGACTGGGCGCTAGTCTCCGGACGGAGGTGGGGTGGGGCCATATAAAAGAAATAGCTATTTATGAAATATCCCACAATGCAGAGGCATGTAAAAGGCCCAGATGAATGGTTACTCTTCATTTGGTGTTGCAACCCCTTCCCCCCTTATGTTTTTTACTCAACTTAGGCTGAATTCCATTTTATTCTTCAAACGTTTGGAAACAAGAGCTGTGGACAAAGTGCTTATCGTCCAATAGGAAAAAGATATATTCTTGATTTCCACTGGAACATGGAAATTAATTTGTTAAATGACTTATGGGTGGGAGTTAGGATTTATTCTTTTATCGTCTTGAGTTATTTCCCTTATTGTCTCTCCCTCATATTCCACTAAAAATATTTATTAGGCAATCACTTGATAATTTTTAGAAGCTAGAGTATTTCTTCAAGGGAAGAAAATAAGAAACAACTATTTTTTTTAAAAGTTTTATTTGTTTAGTTTTCACAGCAAATCCCCCGTGAAAGGCTTTTGAATTTACTGTCATATGTGTCTGTACTCATAAACGGATTATAGTCTGAGGCTTTGAGTCAAAGTTGGAGATAGAGGGGATAAACGAAATGAAGTTATGCATGGTCTTAAAAGATGAAAATAAATTATCTGTTTTAAATAAAGCTAACCATTTTTAATGGTGTTAATATAAATAATGCTAAAGTTTAGGGTGTAGTATATTGAATGTAATGTAAAAGAACCACTATGTTTGCATTGCACAATTTCGCTAGGCTTTTATGTTAAATAGTAAGTATTTTGCTGTTAAAAAAAAGCTTGGATGTTAGCAGTCAAATCTGAACAAGGCATAACTTAGAAAAAAACGATGTTTTAGAGGATTAATTGCATAGCATCCATTTACGTATATGTATATTATGCAAGCATTTATTTTAAGTGAACAGTAAAGCAATCTTTGATAACTAGACATCCAAAATGGAGACGTTTGTTCTGGGTCTATATGCTTTAAAATGTACCATGTAATTTATGTCTAGTTTTTGTTGTTGCTTGTTTCATGAACATTAGAAACATCCATTTCCTCCCTTCAAAATCATGATATAATTTATCGTTTCTATTGGTGATGTAAAGGGGATTTTACATATAGAGTAGAGAAAAAAGTGTTCTTGATATATCAGAAAATGGTGAATTAATGCTATAATAAGAAAACTTGATTTTACAATTAATATATTTGAAGTTTTTAAGAACCACTTTACACTATTTTTGTTGCCTTTAAACTATCCTTCTTTGTTATACCACTTTTCTAAGAATTGCTATGTATTCAAGAGGAATGAACTAATATATTTTTTAAAATGTACAGTGTTAATAAGATTCCTTAACAATAACTTAGTTCTAGAAGGTAATGGTGAAGTGAATACTAAACATGAATCATAATAGTCAACAGTAAAGCACAAAAGCACTTGGATTTTAAAGAAATTTAAAAATATAAGTACTAATTAAAGTGGAATTAATAGTTAAACATATTGAATAAATACATTTTAATAATTGAGACTATTTATGAAGACACTTTACCATTTAAAAAGGACCTAACAGTTATTTGTAATAAAAATATTCAGTATGATAATTAAACAATTTATGGAATCATAATTTTTTCTCATATCCAACACTCAAGAGGCTCTGCTAACATGAAATAAAAGAAATTAAGCACTGTGGACCAAGAATCCTGTCATTCCTTTGTATTCAATTCGCCTCTATGAGGAAAGTAAACAAAGGGTTTTGTATAGAGACTTAAAAGTAAATGGTGAAATTGTTTTTCATGTGCTATGATTTTGTAGAATTCCTTAAATCCGATTCAGACTGTGGAACTTTTAATTTACTTATCTTTATCGTTGAAGGTAGACAGACAAAACAAAACAGTCTTCCTTTCTCAATAACGCCTTTTCCTACTCCCCCTTCCTTCCCCATTGAATCTATCCCTTCCATCTTTGATCACGAGATGGCAGAGGAACTGTGTGGATATTTTTTCCACCATTAGAAAGAGAGCTAAATTGAAGTTATGGGTTTTTCAGTTCCTTTAAGATTTTTGCTGGGTGAAAACCTGCCTTACGCCAGGGTTTCACACCTTCAGCAAGAGACACAAAGCTGCGCAAGGTCTCCATCGGTGGAGATCTCGGACCCAATCCCGGCCCGCCGACACCGCGCTCCCGGCTCGCGCGCCCCCTGCCGGCGAGGCCCGTGGGCCCCAGGTACCTGGATCGGGCGCCTCCCGTAACAGTTGACTGCGTTGGGATCCGCGCCGGCTTCCAGAAGCTGCCGCACGGTCTCCACTTGACCCCGCGCCGCGGCGTTGGCCAGGCCCACATCGTCGCCGCCACCACCGAGCAAGCCCTTGTCCTCCTCGCGCATTCCGCAGCCCCCAGACACGGCGCGACCCTGAGAATCCATCGCTGGCCGTGAGCTTCGCGACACTCCTCTTTCTTCCCACCCAGCCCCGGAGCGCTTTCCCCTCCCCTGGAGAGCTAAGCTTCAGCCCCCTCTCGCCGTCCTTGTGCGGTTTGGGGCCCGTACAATGGCTGAAAGGCTGGTGATTTTTTGTTTTTCCCTTGGCGCCCGAGAACCAGCGGACGCGGCCGGCTCACTCTAGGGACAAGACGCCCCGCGCGGCCGCAGCCCAGCGCAAAGCGATTTGGTCCGCACGGTATGGGCGGTCCGCAGCGTCCTCGCTGCCTAGCCTCGCTCTCGCAGAGTGGGGAGCCCGCCGGGAATGAATTCCGTTCCCATCTGGGCCGCTGGCCCGGCTCTCCCCACCCCCTTAGGCTCCGCCCCCTGCCGGGCTGGCCGGCGTGGACCTGTCCGGCTGTGGTCGCCTGGAGGCCTGGCCCGCAGCCGGTGACGTCACAGCCGGCGGGGGCAAGGGCGGGGGCAGCCCGCCCAGCTTGTCCTGGGACGCATGCGCCAGAGGCTGGCCTGTCCAGTCGCCCTGGAAGGCGGGCAGCGCTAGTCGCCCGGTGTCCAGCGAAGCCAGAGGCTAAGTTTTTGGAAATGTTGTCCCATTGTACTCAGCATCTAATCCCCAGCAGGTGGAGCAGAGGACTTCTATTCCCTATCAGCCTCGAGCCGGCCGGTTTCACTTTGGAGACGTTTCCTAGTCTCTCCCTTTGTAATGGAGTGGCTGAGAGAAAGGCATTTAAAATCGTCTCTTTTAAGATGCCTTAAAGTGACAGCTCTGCACCTGTCGTGTAGGTTAAGTTCATCCTCAGGCAGTACTTGCACTTCACAGTTTTCATATCTTGCATTAAATTTAGCAATTTTCTTTTGGGTGTGTTCATATTTGAATCAACCAACCAGAAAAACACGAAAAATCCTGAGAATCCTGTTTTGAGTGTGCACAGTTTTCTTTTCATCTTTCGATTTTGGATACAATCCTTAAAAAAGAAAGAAAAACAACTAGTTCGAGACCGAGAGTGGCAACCTAGTACACGAAAGGCGTGAAAAACATTTTTGTTTTTTAAGAATCTGTGATCACATGTTCATGATATTTGTATAGTATATCTTTGTTTGCGCTATTACCTACTTAAGCCCACCTTGGCAAGTATTTCATTTTTATTTATCATGAGTAACAAAGTCAATTTATGTAGTAATAATTAAACATAATAAAATAGGGTGTGGTGCTTGGCCTGTCATTAAACAGGCTGAACCTGTCATTAAATCCTCTTCTGAAGATGTAAAGGCTAAGCATTCTTTTTTCCTTCCTACTCTTCCTAGTGAGTTTGCATTAATATATTCATTGCTTTAAAGATTAAAAAAATTAAAGTTGATGCTACATTGAAATAGGAAGAGAATGACAAGTTATGGATCTGTTGCCTCAAAACTTTGGTGAATAACAACATGAGAATGAGTCTCTCCTAACTTGTTTTATAACTTTTTAATAACTTTTTCTAACTTTTTTTTTTGTTTCAGAATGCTGAGGAAGACAAAGTCTTAAACAGAGGCCATTGCTTGCTTACTCAAGAATGAGAGCCTTCACTACATACTTCTTCCATCATAATTTAGTTCTGACTGCTCCTCCCTCCAATCCTCTGTAGAATAAGTAAGAGCTCTTTTTAACTTAAAGACAGTGGGGCCCATGGAAGAGTTGGATAGAGCTGAAGATCTACTGTCTCTCAACAGGACTGAAATCCACCTGGATAGGGAAAGGAAGGAGGCAGCATTAATAGCATTTTTTTTCCTCTCTCTCCACTGCACTCCCATTTCTTAGTTTTCACTTTCCTAATTCCTCTACCTTTCACTCTTATTTGAACTTCTGTTTTTATCTGGAAAAATGTCCTTTTATTTTTTGATGGCAACCCCATTCCTTGGTATGGCCAGAGAAATAGAATTCTGCTTCATGGTGAAAAGCATGGATAAGCTGTTTTTGTCTGCTCTCAGGGGGCAGTTCCCATGCACAGTGTATTCTAGGTGTCTAGAGAGAAAGGAGAAGGAAGAGGAAATATAGGCATGAGCAGACAGAACCTTTGAAATGAGTAGTATTGGTTCTTTGCTAGTCATCCTGAGGGAATGTCATCAGACTGATGTTGGTGGATGTGGGGGCAAATGGGCTCAGTCCAGAATATCTTCATCAAAATAACCTAGCTACTCTGAGACTCAGTGCACAACCAAAGGCAACTAGGCAGGTTGCCTTTCAAAGGAGTTGTGTTGGGACCTATCTTTTAATGGACTCAGTAATTGAATTTAGTTCTACAAAACTCAGTTCAGATGTCCCATATTCTAGGAGCCCAAATTGAATAAGATACAGGTGCTAGCTTTCAAGGCGCTCTCACTAGTGACACTCAAAGCTAATAAATAGAGAGTTTCAATGTAAGTGATAACTTTATTCAGAGATGTATTACAGGGGACTTTGCGAGTAAGGAAGAAGGGGATTTAACCCAGCTTGGAGGAGCAGGGAAACTTTCTTAGAGGAAATGCAACTGAGGAGGGTCTTAAAGGATTAGGCAGAAGTTAACTAATTCCTTTGTTCTCACTTTTGGCCTTGGGTTTCTTTGAAATTTAACAAAAAGCTTAGGAAAAAGTAATCTGAGCCAATGTCTGAGCCATTTTCTTAAGTGGTGGGCATGGCCAAAATGTCTGAAATATAGAACCTATTTGGAGTTGATAAGGAAATGGAAGAGAATTATTGTTGTTGAAGAGGGCCTAGATAAAGAGTGGTGAGTAAGATAGGGATAAGCTAATGAGTAGAATGACTGACATTCTTCCACAAGGCAGGGAGATGAGCTTCACTATGCGAGTTGACTGGAAAGGAACGCTGGGCAGGGGGAATGTTGTCAGGGGCGTGCACTGTTATTAGCACCACGGACAGCGCTTCCCTATTAAGCATTTCTGGGTGGTCCTAACCCGTTCCACAGGGAATTCTAGAGGAAGCTTCAGATTTGATCTCTAAAGCACTTATCTTTCCTGACATTTAAAGGAAACCACGTGAAGCTCAGTGGACTTCTTCGCAAAACCAACCTGCTCCACCTGGTTTCTAAATATTATTGATTTGATTATCTAATATTAGAAGGAAAGGAGGAGAACTCACACTTACTGTCCCCTGTTCCAAGTGCTTTACAAGAACTATTTCATTTAACCCCTATGGGGTGTGCATTAGTATTGTATCTCAATTTTACAGACAAGGCAATAGGATCAGAGAAGTTAAGTTACATGCACACTATCATTGTTGGAGATGGGGTCTAACCTGTGTGGCTTCAGAGCCTCTACCCTTTACATTACATAGTGTTTTTAGCAGCTGTCATCATAGACTTAACTGGAAAAAAAGCAATAAACTGTCTTGTAATTATTTTTTCAGTCAACACTGTGTTTTCCAGATGGTTCACCTCATAGCACACTCTTAATAGACTTCAAAGATGACATTTCACATGTAACGCAATGGTACATTTGTCTCGGACAATAGAGTAAGATAATGAAATATTTTACCTCTCCCTGAAACCCAGATGTCTCTGGGATGAAAGACAACCTGTTGTTTTTGCTTTAAACACATTTAGGAGATGAAGCAGATGGGAACATAGTGGGCAATTGAAACTTGGAATTGTCACAGTAATGCTTTTTTAACAGCATGGAGAATGTGTAAGTGGGAAGAGAGAGAATGTGGTCAATAGGTGAATTAGAGAATTTTTGGAGAATAATGAAAGGGAATAAGTAGAATCAGTTCCAATCTTATACATAATGCAAATCAATATGATAATGATGTTTACATTCCTAGTTGTGAGACTGTATACTATAAAAGTGTGGCTAGAAAGAGTTAAATGGCTATGAGAGGTAGAGACATGTCCTCATTTATTTTCTTTTTTTTTATGGTTGGATTGAGACTATTTCTAAATGAGGAGAGAAGGAAAATCAGGATCATTGTTGGGGCTTTCTCAAAAGACATATGGCCCTCCTCCCTGCCATGAAACTTGATGCTATCCATTTTGTCAGTTGAGAATTATTGCTTTAGGATCCATGATATCTCCCTTTCTTCCTCCCTATATGTTTCTTAAGCTTAATTGAATGGTGGACATAATTCATCATTTTAGTGCATCCTCCAATTTTTCCACATACCACTTTTCCCTTCTATTTAAACCATTAATAATTTATTTAAATAAGGAAGACAATGAAGTCAAAATATTTAAAATGGTCATTATCTCTTAAGTTCTTATGTCTCTTTTAATCTATAGGTTTTCCCCTTCTTTCTTTTATTTCCTTGTAATTTATTTGTTGAAGAAACTGGGTTGTTTATTCTGTAGTTTTCTGAACTCTAGATTTTGCTGAATGCCTGTGAATGATGACATTTAATGTATTTCTCTGCCACCTGTATTTCTTGTAAATTATTATTTAGATCTAGTTGGATGTAATTCGGGTTTGATATTTTGGCAAACATTTTTCATAATTGGTCTTGTGTACTTGCATCCAGAGGTACACAGTCCAATTATCTGTTTTTGTGATTCTAGCAGTCATTGATAATTATTTCTTAGATCCGTTATTTCCTTAGTAATTGCAAAACTGTGATTTTCTAATTTTTATCAGTCCTTCTTCATTTATTAGTTAGATTACTTCTTTTTTTAAAAAAAGATTTATTTATTTATTTATTTATTTATTTATTTATTTATTTATTCCCCTCCCTTATTGTTTTTGTGCTCCCTGTCTTGCTCTCTGTGTCCATTCACCATGTGCTCTCTGTGTCTGCCTGTCTTCTCTTCTCATCTTCTCTTTAGGAGGCACTTGGACCCAATCTTGGGAGCTCCAATGTGGGAGAAAGGCACTCGATCACTTGAGCTACCTCAGTTCCATGGTTTGTTGTATCTCTCATTGTCTCTCCATTTTGTCTCTCTCTTTTTTTTTTTTTTTTTGCACCAGCTCTCCGTGTGGACCAGCTCTCTGCATGGGCCAGCTCGCCATGTGGGCCAGCTTGCTTTCACCAGGAGACCCCAGGAAACGAACCTGGGACCTCCCATATGGTAGGAGGGAGCCCAATCGCTTAAGCCACATCCGCTTCCCTAGATTACTTCTATAAAGTGAAAATTTTCTTCATTAACTGCTTGGTTGCCCTCAGGTATATATAAGAATGATAGGATAAACACTTTATTTTTAATTTATTTACCAATTTTCAAAATAATAAGTTGCAACCCTAGCCTTCTCCAAAGTTGTCTAATGATTTAAGATTATTATTAAGAATTATGAATTTAAACATCCTCGGTGTGTTTCAGTCCACTATAGCCATTATTTCTATTGATGCTTGAATCCCATATTTTAACTATGGAAGCCTCTTGAAGTGAGTTCCTCCATCTTTTTTGACATGACCCCCGTAGTCTTTGAGAGAATCCTGCTTTTTGATATGACAATATGCCCTACACATTGAATAAACGATTTCACAAAGGAATGTTGGCTCTTTTTGTGTGGGAAATGGTATTTAGAGACCACAATCTGGGTCATGGGGCAGCTTATTACTACTGAGTTTGTCATTATATTCCTAGGCCTTTATGTTTATATGTAAAACCAAATTAGTTTCACTTACATTAATGTCCAAAAGATTATTCAAAGTTGAATGTGGACCTTTTGGTCCATCTCTGGGCTAGTAAGGCCCCAAATCATTGCTACAACCAAAAATTGTTCTAAAAAATATACAAAGTGCCTATAGGATACCAGCCTCTTTGAAAAAAGAATCACTAATTTAAAGGACACATAAAGAGAAACTGTATCAAAGGGATGATTTGAATTTAAATTGAGGAATTTTCTGCTCCTAATGGTCATCCATCTCCCTCCTTCATCTACCTTCTCCACATGCCTCCCTACCAACTTGATTGTGACTATGTTCTAGGCAAGACTGAACTTTTCAGGTGTAAACAGTATGATTCACACTGAAGTTCAGGCATACAATAGTTTATCTCCTCACTTTATCAATTTTGTCCTCTCATTGAAGGTCATCCTTGAATAGAGTTATCATCTATAGTTCAATCACAACAGGGGCCTCATTTAAAAAAAATCAGGCCAATCTCAGCTTGCATACCTCATAACATCAGTAATGTACAGCTCCCTTATTCACCAGAAATTCCATAATAAACAACATACCTAAGTTATTAAATGAATTGATTCTGCTGCAATATCAGTGTATATTTGTTTGTTACTTACAGGCATTTTTAAATAAAGGAAACTTCTAAAGTTGAAAGAATTTAATAGCCCATTGCATGCAAATGGCTATTGCACCAGTAACCAAACTTCATCTACTGCTGAAATGACTTTGTGTTTAGGTTAGGCATGTTAAATAACCCAGTAATATTGGAGTCAGTAATTATTTGTGAAATTAAGTTGGGTATCCAGATTTCTTTTTTTTTTTTTTTGATGCCTAGTACAAATATTAGGATCTAGTGCATTTCACAACTGATATTATTGTACATTAAATAATCAACACAGGGAATGAGGGGCTCAGTTAGATGAAAACATTTTTTCAAAGTAGAGATGGTTTCTGGGAGATGAATTTCTTGAAGGATAAGGTTAAAAGGTCAAATAATTTCAGAATTTTAATTTTTACTAATTTTCTTTTCAAGGCTGTCATTTGGCATAAAATCCTTATTTAATTTGCTTTTTTCCTCAGAAATGCATGACTTCTGAAATATGCTTAATAATCTTTTATTAGGAATAATTCGTCTATTTCCAAGAAAGCATGTATTCTTTCCTGGGCTTTTGAATTAAACTTACCCTACAAAATACAGTGAATTTTAATTTTAGAAGGCTTCTTTGTTAAAAAATGCATGTGCACACATGCATGATGTGTGTGTGTGTGTGTGTGTATTTCAGTAGATTCAATTGATTTAAAGATTGGATAACTCTGATATGCTGTGGATCTGGGCCTATATTTGAGCTTCCATTTTCATGAACCATTGTGAATTGGAACCCCTATATTTTTTTTCACATCTGAAACTGTTACTCTTGTGTAGGTCCAATTGCATAGCACAGACATAATCAAATAAATAACTTTTGCAATGCTATAGAAAGTACACATTAAGAATTTAAGGTCCTTGAAAGAGTGGTCTAAACTTGCTATCTTCATTTCCATTCACTCCTCAACTTTATATAATCTGGCTTTCACCCAGAATCTGGATAACCAATTGGCAAGGTTATCAATGACTTTCATGTTGAGAGATACAGTGATCTCAGGCTTCATCTCACTGCAGTTTCTTTTCTGCAACTTTGGACCCAGATGACCTCTTTTTTCTTGTTAATTTCACCATTCTTGGCACTCCTGAAGCAAGCCTCTCATATATTATAGATAAACATATATATGATGTAAATAATACAAACATGTTTACAGCCTTATTAAAAATGTATTCTTATTCCACATTTAATTTTTAAATATTTTTAGCAATAATACTAAAATAATATCCTGAATTTTTAGCTGTCTATAAAATATTTACTTATCCATTCAAAAAATATTGAGCTCCTACTCAGTATTGATGAACTGGGGATGCCCATTTCGGAGAGGGAGTTGTTAAGTAGGTTTGTAAAACTGGAGAGGCTGGCGATTATGTATCCTCTAGATGAGGATATAGTTTGAGGTGAAGATCACGAGGTCACATGCAGAGAGGTTGAGATTGAGAAGTGGTGAAATATCTGGGTGATGCTCAGTGGCTGTTAGGGATATCTAATCCTAGTTTGGACTATTTTACACCAACAAATGTAAAAATGAAATTTTCTAGCATTAATTTTAGCAGAGAAGATTCATTTTTTTTCATAGAGTAAGACTAGTAAAGCAATAGTATTTAATTCTAGGAATTAATTCTGAAACTTTTCTAACAACAAAATATTTGATAACATAGTTAATGCCACCTTTTTTTCTCTCTAAATTTTCTTCATAATTCGGAAAACACTTTTCATATTTCCTTACATTGTTAATGTTTTTTAATTTAAAAAACTATAGTCAAAATTTTATTAGATTACTTGTACATAAAGACCAGTTCCCAATAAATAAATGCAATTCAAACTCAAACTTAGAAGAATTGACTGAAAAAGTTTCAGAAAATTTGTTGGAAACACTCCAAGAGAAGTGATTTGCCACAAAACATCCCAAGAGACGAGAGACTCTTTTAAAATTTCTCTCTATGTATTCATTCTTACCAAATGAAAAAAGTGAGCAAAATAATATTAATAGAAAATCACTTAAGAAAATGCCCTTTCTGAAGGAGGAATGCTTTTCTCATGGTTGCTCTTTTCTGTGTTGATTTATTCAATATATCTAATAGCCAATTGACAAATATTTATTGAATGTCTATTATGTGCCAGACACACTTTTAGGTACTTAAGTTATATAGGTGACAAAATAGTCAATGAGCCCTCCCCTCATGGCACTTATGTTGTAACAGGGGCAACACTTTTTCTTGTGAAGCTAACCATATTACAGGAAAAACACTTAAAATAGGTTATTTCATATTGAACATGCTTCATGTTATATTCTCTGTCATCAAACACTTACAAGAAACCCTTGTCCACGTCATATAATGACTTTTAAAGTAATTTTTGCTATATGAATGAATCATAATAAAAACCATTTCCTCACTAATCATAAACTAATTGTAGTGTGATTGCTTATATCAGAGAAAGCTTGATAGAGTGAAAAATAAATATTTCCCAAAATAATACTTGGTACCAAAATTAAGAAAGTGTTAAGTTTCTAATTTTGCTATTCTCACATTAAATGAGTACTTAAAATTTAGTGGTGAAATACTAGATATGGCTTGAACCCAAGGCACAGTTGAAATGAAAGTTTAAGAAAAGTATCAAAAGCCAAAATCCAGTATCACTATGATGCATTTTTAGGATTTTAATTTTGACACCCGAGTCTCAAATTTGTATTTGATGTGGTTATAAACCTAGGCAGAATTGTAATGAAAGTAATCAAAATCAAGAGTTAAAAAAAGAGAACAAACTGAGAAGTCAATTTTATTATTTTCAATTGGCACCCTAGCAAGACTTAATATTTAACAGTGAAGTATCAGATATGTTTATAAAACAATGTTACTGATTTAGATGTATGGTTTGTAAACATTCTATTACATGTAGCACCACTTCAGAAGGCTGTGCATTGATAAAACTCAAATCCCTTAAAAATATCCAATGTCTGGGCCCGGCTAGATAGCTCAGTGGAAAGAGCACGCTAGGGTACCACATGGGAGGCCCCGGGTTCGGTTCCCGGGGACCTCACCGAGCGGGCAGATGGCCTTGAGAAAGGCAAGCCGCCATGGGCGGGGCAGAGCCCCCATGGGCATGGCAAAGTCACCCCTGAAAAGTGGAGCTGCCGCCTGCAAACTGCGGAAGCTGGGCAGCCCGCAAAAAACATGGAGGACTGCTGCCTGCAAAACATGGAGCGGA
>PVKH010021361.1:0-14347 GCA_004027955.1 Chaetophractus vellerosus | reverse complement strand
AAATGAACCTTTTTATTCACCTCTCCTACTCAGCCTAGGCAAATAAAAAAGATAAACAATGTTGAGAATATAGAAATGCTAGTTCTCACTTAAATAGAACAAAGCCCTTAATAAAACGTAAAACCAGAAACTGACAAGTTTAGGTTACAGATGTATTAATATACATGACAACTAAAAGCAATAAGAAATCCTGAGCTAGATCCTTAACTAGGAAAAAAATCTTTCTCCTTTTGTTTAGGGCATTGTTAGAACAGTTGGCAAATTCTGAATAAGGTGTATAGATAAGGTCTGTATTATATCACTGTTATTTTTCTGATTTTTCATAGCTGTACTTTGGTTTTGTAGGAGAATGTCCTTGATTTTAAGAAAATTAACAGAATAAAGAATAAAGATGCATCATGTCTGCATTTTATTTTCAAATGGTTCAAAAATAATAATATATAATATATAAATATATATATTTACATGTATGTGTTTATGTATTATATATCCAAGTGGAGAGAGAATAAAAAGCAATTCCAGTAAAACGTTAACATCTGCATGAAGGTGTTACATGATCATTCTTTATAGAGTTCTTAAAACTCTTCTGCAACTGAAATTATTTCAGAATAAAAAGATTTTTTAATACCAGGAAAAAATGCTGATTAAACAAAATTAAACTTCATTTCTTCATTCAACAAGCATTTACTGAGTACTTACTGTAGGTTAGGAACCAGTACAAAGCAGTAAACAAATCAGATAAACTCTCAACCCTCATGCAGCTTATATTCTAATTGGGGGAGACAAACAAAACAAATAAAGGAGTAAAATGTATCCCATGTTAGATGGCAATAAATGCTATGTTGGGGAGGGAGCAGTCACACACACAGGGAATGGGAGATACTGAGTCCCAGTGGGTAAGTGTGGGAATTTGCAATTCAATGACAAGATTACATTTGAGGAAGAGCTGAAAGAACAACATCCTAAGACAGGGTCCTGAAACAGGGAGTGAGCCTGATGGGCTTGAGCAAAAACATATGGTGGTGGCTTAAACGAGTTTGGTAGTTCAGGGATTGATGAAATTTGCCAACAGATTAGACAAGATCTGCTGACAGATTAGATACAGGCTGAGAAAGAAAACAATCAAGGATAACTCCAAGGTATTTTCATCCTGAGAAACTAGAGGGATA
This sequence comes from Chaetophractus vellerosus, assembly GCA_004027955.1. Classification (NCBI taxonomy): domain Eukaryota; kingdom Metazoa; phylum Chordata; class Mammalia; order Cingulata; family Chlamyphoridae; genus Chaetophractus; species Chaetophractus vellerosus. Next base: position 13,178 of record PVKH010021361.1, on the reverse strand, counting down.
AAGTTGCCATTATGGAAGAGAGTTGAGCAGGGAATAGAAAACTCAAGAGTTTTAACATCTTGGATAAATTAGATATCTAAATGAAGTTGCTGAATGGGCATATGGATATGAGTCTGGAGTCTAAGAATAAGATTCAGGCTGGTAACATAAATCTGGGAGACATCAGCTTAGTGATGGCATTTATAGTCATGAGACTGGATAAAGGATGTTGTCCATTATTTGCCAATATAATCATAAAATTACTGTAAACACATACTTCTCTGATACTATTTTTGTTCAGAGATCATTAATAACTTGGATAGAGAGTGATAGTAATAGCAAATATTAATTAGGACCACTGTAAAAGTCAGGGTAGTTTTAATGGAATCAACAATCTCTGAAATGTATATCAAAAAGAAATAACACAACAAAAACAAATACAAACAAAAAAGAAATAACAAGAATGAGATACCCTCTAAGAATTTAGAAATAAAGGAAACAATACTGCTTGTAATAGAAAGTGCCTTATATTATTTGTTTTCAATTGACTGACTAAATGAACAAAAACAAATCCACGATGTCTCCTAAAATGGTAATGGATGGCATTAACATTTAACATAGCTAAACAATGCCTGTGTCAGTCTAAACTCAGAATTGTTCAAAATGATGCCAGTTGATAGAAAACATCCAGTCTTCACAACATGAACTTGTGGCAAGATTCAAATCTAACCATTCTGACACTTATTCTCCTCAATATTATTAAGTTGGTATTCTGGCATCCTTAAAAGAAAGAGTTTGGGGGTAGGATATGAATTCAAACCCTAGCTTTGCCACTTACTTGCTGTCTGTGACCTTAGACAATTATCACTTTCTAACTTTGTTTTCTACTCTGTAAACTGCATGTAAGACCTCTTTCATATTACTGGTGTGAGGATTAAATGACATAAAAAGCACCATCCCAGTACAAAAACCCATAGTAAATACTCAGGAAGTTGTGCTACACTGTTCCCCAAGACCAAGTAATGGGTCTAAGTTAGATGGACGTATCTAATACATGTGAATTAATAAATGTAATATATGGACTGAAGTCTAACCCAAATCTCTAGAATACCATTCTCGTATTATAACTGACCAACATTTTTTCAATGCCATAAGCACAGGCTGAGAGGCTGAGAGTCTACTATTTTCCTACTAGGTTACATAGTAGTAATTTCACTAAAAATAAAATCATATTTCCTATCACAAAAGAACTAAGTATTTGGGTTCACAGACTCCTTTCCATCAAGGAAAGTACAATAATTCAGGGATATAACTGTAGACATAGAAAAATTAAATAGGTTCTAAAGCATAATATAATAACCTGCTGAAGGAGTGGTAAGTTCTCTTTAGGGAAAATTATGAGGCCTTCTTGGAGTCAGGTCTTAATCTGAATCTTGTAAGTGAAGAATTTTAATTGGGAGAGAACAAATTCAAAGTAATCACTCCTACCTTCAAGCAATTTTAGTCTTATTTCCATTTTGCAGATATAACCCTTGAATCTCAGTAATGTAAACTAACTATGATCTCAAGAAAATCACACAGTAGATTAAGGGGAACCAGAACAGTTCCTACCTTCCAAGCTTGAGAGTCTTTCCTTTCTCAAAATGATTTTGTAAAGAATACTGTATCACAATGCCTCTACAAAATGAAGAAGTATTATAAAGAGTGATTAAAATGCTAGTCTTTTTCCACCATGGTATTTCTTCCTTTAAGATGAAGAATAAAAGCAAGTGTAGGGCAAAGTTGTATTAGACTTCCTTTCTTGTTTTGTTTTGTGTTTTTTAACTTGCCATGGAAAAGTAAAGGGTATAGAGTTTCCTACAGCTAATTAAAAATTCTGGCAAATACCGATGGAACAACAACAACAAAAAAATCATCAAAAAAGTCTTGTTGAATAACTGACACTACAAAAGATTTACATACAATAATTGGTTAAACAACATAACCAGTTAAAATGGGTGGATCTTATTTGCATCATGGTTCAAACCAACATGCTGTATTTTAAATATTATAACATTTGTGAAATTAATGTAAACTGTAAAATTGGTATTTTGTGGTGTTAAAAAATTCTCCTTATCTTTGGAAATAATAATGATTTTGTGGTGATTTTACAGATAGAATGATATCTAGGGTCGTCTTCAAAGTAGCGTGGGAAGGAAAGATGTGGGATGGGGCAGAGCAATGAAACAAGACTGGTCATGACTTGAAGCTGGTTAATGTGTATATGGGGGGTTCATTACATTATTATGCCTCCCATAAAAGGAGGTTAAAATTTCAAATGGAGGTTAGAATTTTCCATAATGAGAACATTTATATTTTTAAAAAGTAAAAGCTTGCTAGCGGCAAATCATAGCATAAAAGTGAAAATAAAACAGCCTTAACTCCTTGCCATATTGCTACGACTATCTCTCTGTATTTTAAATATTATAACATGTTTGAAATAATTGTAAACCTTAAAATTGGTGGGCTTAAATTAAAATGATGATTGATGCTGTTAAAATACATAAAGATAGTCCTCAAAATATGGGTTACCCAGAACTTTTCTACATTTCTCATTCATGTCTCAGTGAGAATATATTTTAAGTCTGGCCTCAAACACCAAACTAATATCACAAAAATAAACACTTAGACGTACATGAATCATCAGAGTTGTCTCTGAAAGGCAGGAAAATCATAACTAACTATCCTTGTTCCATGCTAATCACCTTCTCTATATGTTCACATGGACCACTATTTGTTTCAAGATAAGCATAGAGAGAAAGAAAGATACTAGAATCAATTTCCTTTTCTGATCACTGCCCTGAGTAACTTTATGAAATGCAAAGTTTGCAAGAATCTCTCATATGTCATTGAAATTTTTAAAAATATAAACAATTCTAGAATTAACAAACAGCTCATATCAATCCCATTTAGTTGGCAACCATAATAGGAACAAATGAGATAAGCTTAATACATACTGGAGGCCGGCCAGGACGACCCCTTTTTCTTTTGCCTTTAACCTCTGTTTCTTCAAGTTCGCTGCCAGCATCTGAATGCGCCGTGGTTTCATTAGTTGAATCCCTAGAAAATGTTATTATACTATTTTAGTGAACAAATTAATTAATACAATACAATTTTGTTCTACTCATGCTCTTACCTCTACTCATGTATATATATACATAGCTGATTAGAGATGGTTTATAGGGAATCTATTTTCAGACAATCTTCAGCAAATCAAAAACATATTCACCCTGCCAGATACTACATTTGAGCAAAATGCACCCCCAAATAAAGAGAAAAATATGACTAAAAATGGCAATGCTGTATAAAACATAAATGCAAAATACAATTGCAAAAGACTAATTCTTCACATGAAAAGATAAAGGCTTCAGAGGAATTTTATTCATATTATAAAATCATGAAAGTGTGCTAGTAAATGCTTAACAACTGGCTCTTCAAAAAATATATGCATAAAAGTTTATTATAAATATTACTGATTTGTTATGGATGTGATAAATGACAATTTACAAACAGTAATAAAATACACAATACTTACTGTATTACATAAAGGCAATTAACTCTCACAGAGAGATTTCGAAAATTTTTACCAAAGTCTTGTATTCACAGCTAATCTATGGTTACAATTAATGATGAGTGTTTCGACATGAACTATGGCTGATATTTTCATTCACTTTAACGAGTAGGATGCAAGTGAAATCACAAACAAGTTTGTTGGAACTTCACTTATTAGTCACTGATGTGAGAAACTTCCTTGCTCAGATAAGCATAATCACACAGTAGAAGAATATTTCCTCGATTTTTTGGGCCATTCATAATGTAATGGCTATAGATCTGATTGACACACCTTTAAGTTTAATCTGCATTATTAGTACTTTCTCCATCATATTCTTAAGTCTATAGATAATCAACAAAACAATAAATGAAGCCCTGATTTGTAGCATTTGCTGATTTCCATGGTGTAAATACTTTTACCCTTGCAAAGTTCAAGCTTCCAAAGTGACATCACTGAATGCCAAGCTGGAAAGCAATGAGCAGTTGCACGTTACACAGATATAGCAAATGTAAATAACAACCTCAAGAGCATGGATAATACTAATACGTAAAATAATTAAGAAGTGAGTTTTGAACATTAATCTTTATTTTTAATATAAATTATTTAATTTTAAATTTGCAATATGTAACTTTTTATCATGGCTATACTTATCCAGTTCAAAAAAGTCCTGAAAATTTAATAATCAGCACATGCAAGCCACAGAGGCTGGCTCCAACACAGTACTAAAAAGGTATAGTTAGTATGAGCGAGAACTTCTTCATTCAATTCTACATTACTAACTCTCTTACATATCTATAGATATTACATACACGGAAAGTTGTATTGCAAGTACACAAAAAATGGTTAGCCCTGGCTCCCACACTATTATATCTCAATCTGCTTCAGTCAAAGCACTTCCTACTCCCATTCCTTCTTTGTGTTGGTTCTTTAAAACTCAATTCTTTACTATCTGCTCTTTTCCCTTTTATTATACTCCTTTAGAGGACTGATCCATCTGATGTTAACTTTTATCCAAAAGACTTCAATATCTTATCAGTGGGGAGTAGACGTGGCTCTAGGGATTGAGCTCCCACCTCCCACATGGGAGGTCCCTGTGCCTCCTAAAAACAAACAAACAAAAACCATGAACAACAAGCAAGACAGACTAGAAAACCAACTAAGGGAAGCCGATGTGGCTCAGTGGATGAGCGCCAGCTTCCTTCTTACGAGGCCCTGGGTTCAATCCCCGGTACCTCAAAAAAATAAAGAATCTTAACAGTGGATCTGAACCTATTCCAGATCTCTAATTCAGGATTTTTAACTGCATGCCTGATGTGCTTCCTTGAACACCACCTCAAATTCACTACATGCACATCTAACATTAAGTTCAATCCTGACTTACTTCTAGCTCTCTGCTCATGGTGATACCATAAATTAACTGATTAAGTTAGGGCATGGGTGTGCTTTAAATTGTTATACAAATTTTGTATTCTCATCATTATCCTATCTGTTACTCAAATTCACAGAATCGTATTAGAATCATACATTAATCTCCCTCTTATGCTTCCTGCTAACATGTCCTTCTGAATCAACTCATCAACATAATAATTCTGTCTCTCATTTTCATTATTATTACCATGATCACCACTGCCTGAAATAGTGTCTACATATCTCCCTGCTTCTACAATCTCCCCTGTCGAAAGCATTCTACACACTATTGCCCATAATGTATCTTATTATTTCCCTCCTTGCAAATCTTCACAGGTAATTTGGTATTTAAAACCGAATACAATACTGACATAGGCTGGGACCACATAGCTAATATTTTAGGTTTGTGGACCAAAATGTCTCTCTCCATAGCTACTACTCAACTATGCACTGTAGGATGAAGGCAGCCATAAACAATACGTAAATGAATGGACATGGCTGTGTTCCAATATTTTATTTTACAGAAACAGGCACATGACCCATAAAAAATAGCTTGTCAGTCCCTGGTACAGTCAATCTGATTTGTCTCTACTAAAAAGCAACAATAAATCATACTTCTTTATCCAACTATAGTCCAAATAGACCATATTTAGAACATAAATGTGTATAAATATATTACGTTTAGCATACACTGTCTACCAGAAAGTTTGTAAGATTGTCGAGAACGTGCACAAAAATCTTGTTAAAAAACATATTGTCTCGTATTTACATATGAGGAAACCAAAGCTCTGAAAACCTGATAAACATGCTTATTAGTCACACAGCTAGTAAGTGAGAGAGTCCAGTTAGAACACAAAGGTTAAAACCCCATACCAAGTCAGGATACCAGAACACAAATATTACATCTTATATTTCCCTTATATGAATAGTATCTTCTGGTTCTTCTGATGTTTATAGAAATCTCCAGGCAACTGCATAAACAGGTCAGTTCAAGCATATAATAAATGATCCATTAATGAAATTAATTTATGTTTGAATAATGTAGTTTATTCACAAAAGAAAGCAAAATATTACAATATTTTCTAGCTCTGCCAAGTGAAATCAGCATAAAAGGTGAGAGCTATTGCCCACAAACAACCAATATAGTCCCATTAGTGCACGTATATATGTTTATTAGAATAAATAAATATATTATTTTCTTTTATAAAATTTCAAGCAAGAGAAGATATAGAATATAAGGAAAAGTTCCACTACACTTACCCTAAATCTCAAATCCAATCCTTTCTACAGAATAACCACTGTTAACAGCATGATCAATACTCTATAAATATTTATGCTTTTGCCTATGTATCTAAATATCTACATTTCATTTTATTTTTAAATAAATAGGAACTTTCCATACAAATACATGGGATTGCTGAATTATATTTCCTAATGTGTAAGGAATTTACTTCCCTATCAATGAACACTTACATTGTTTCTAATTTTGTACTATCATGAACAGAGCTAAAAATTACTATCCTTGTATATGACTTGTACTATACATCAACAAGCATTTCTCTAGGAAAGACATATTGGAAATGCTCGGTCAAGGGGTATGCAAATTAAACTCTAACAGATTTCTCTCAAAAACCCTCCAAGTGGCTAATGTTCTAAACATAAAATAAAAGCATGGAAGAATCAGATAAAATCTTATCAAAACAACTTGGCCCCCATTATGTTGAGTGAAATAAGCCAGACACAAAAGGACAAGTACTGTATAACTTTACTAATATGAACTGATTATAATAAGCAAATTCACAGAGGCAGAATCTAGAAGATAGGATACCATGAGATAGAATGGGGGTAGAAAATAAGAAGCTGATGCTTCATCTGTGCAGAATTTTATAATCAGCTTGACTGTAATTTTTTGGAAATGGACAGAGGTGATGGTAGCACATTCTTGTGAGTGTAATTAACAGCACTGAAGTATGTGTGTGAATGTAGTTGAAAGAGGAAGTTTTGGGTTGTATATGCTACTAGAAGGAAACCTAGAGGATAAAACTGGGTATTGTATAACAGTGAATGAACCCTGTTGTGGACGAGGATTGTGGTTAAAAATACAAATGCAAGAATATTCATTCAGGTTCTATAACAAAAGTACATCACCAATACAAGGTATTAATAATAAGGTGGTCTATTGGGGGGGGGGAGTCACCAAAAGCAAAATATGGACTATAGTTAACAGAAATATTTTAATATTCTTGAATCAATTATAACAAAGGTACCACATCAATGTTAAGTGTCAACATTAGGAGGATATATGGGAATGCTATATTTTTCATTCTTAGAAAAATGTTATATGTCACAGAAATAACCAAATTTCCTTGTCAGTAAAACTGTTTTACTGTGAGGCTTCTCTGAAAGTACAAGCAGCCAGCTATAGGTCAAAGCTTTAGCTTCAGGAAAAAAAAAAAGGAAAAGAAGAACTTTACATAGGAAGGCAAGTATATGAATTATGTTCTACCTGTTAATTAATATTACCCTGGTTAAGAAGGTAAAAGGGAGACATAGGTGTCTCAACAGACAGGACCTTTTGAACATCTTCAACATTATATATATACATACTTCAATGGGATATAAATGTGTCCTTGTTGCCATCAGTATGTTTTCTGGATAGATACAGATCCTCAGAGTAGCTAAAAATATATTAAACTTCCTTTCAGGTGAAGTCCTGCTACTTTCTCAAATAAGATGGCCAAAAGCTCTGGAATATATCAGCCTTGCCTAATTAAAAGAAAACAGTCTAATAACCCAAGCCCTCAATCTTAATGCTTGAACCTATGAATCTTATTCCTGTAGTAATGAAATTAAGCCTAATTATAATTAATACTGAAGAGTTACCTCCTGAAAATCTCCTTTTTGCTCAAGTGTGGCCTCTCCCTAATTCAAATTCTGCAAATACACTCACTACCTACCCCGCAACGTGGGACATGACTCCCACAGATGTGTCTCCCTGGCTCCGGGGGATTATTACCAAGTGTTAATCAGCGACGCATTTGGGAAAATATCTTGAACAAAAGGGGGAAATATTAAATAAAATAGAGTTTTTATGGCTAAGAGAGTTTGAAGTGAGTAGGGAGATCATTCCGGAAGTTATGCTTATTCAGTTATCAGCCAAACCTGACAAACTGCCACAGTAAACAAAGCCTCAAACAAAAATGCCCTTGATAGGGACATACGGATACCATAGGCAAGCCCCACAGCCACGTGAAATCAACACCCGCTCTGCAGGCTCCATCTGGGACTATATGAAAAGTTATTTCCCCAATATAACATAGGTATACTCATTTATAAATCCCCTAATCTTGTTTCTTCTACTTCTTTTACTTGAACCTGTAATTTCCAATTTACTTGTTAAATTTATTTCCAAAAGACTTAAAGCCTTTGGATTATTCCTATGCTAGGAGATCCCTGAAACCTGGCAGATATGCAGCCAACTCCTATTCTCCAGTTCTTCAGACCTGCCTGAACAAATAACAAAACAATGTTGATGGACCAACCCCATCCCAAAAGCAAGGAGCTCTCTTCAACTGCAATCAAAACAACTCTATTCCTTTGCCCGGTAATATCTATGTCCCTTCTCAGCCTGAAGCAATAGTAGACTCTGTCCCAAATTCCTCAAGTTTGAGGAGTGAACAAAAATAAGTGGGAACTAAAGTAGATTTACTGTTATTGTAGTTATCTTGTGTTAATTGAGTAACTAGTAACACTAACATAAAAATAAAATTTTTAATAAATAAACAAAAACTTGGTCCCCTAAAATTCTCTAAATTCTGTCTACCTCTCTCCAAATCTACTGTAGCCACTTCAGTTTAAGTTGCCATCAACTCTGGCCTGGATATTGCAACATCCTCCAACTAGGTCTCCTTGCTTCTAGTGTTAGGCTTTCCAATATAATCACTATACTACACTCAAAGTGATCTTTAAAGTATATTATCTCATTATATCTCCTTCATGCTTAAAATCCTATAGTGGCTTCCCACTGCTCCTAGGAAAAAAACAAAATTCTTAACATGACTTATTAGGTCCCTGCATAATACTGCCATATTTCTACTCACAAGCCTTATCTCATGCCACTCTTTTATCCCCAACCTCGATTTAAAATATGGCTTTAGCCCTGAAAATATTCCATGCTTCCTCCTACCTAAGGGTCCTTGAATATGCCACTCCCTTAGTATGGAACTAATAACCTGCTTCCCTCTTATTCCTCCAACTCACCCCTTCAGAACTCAGCTTAACTATTTTTTCCTCAGAAAAGTAAACTAAATCAAAGCACACATTAAAATTCTCACAATACCCTCTACTTTTCCTTCATAGTCCCAATGACACTTTAGCACAGGGGTTCTTAACCTTTTTTGTTCCATGGATCCCTTTGCCAGTCAGGTGAAAACCACCTACCCCTTACTAAGTCCACACTATACTATGTATTATTTAATAAATATATCACACCCACATCAACACATCCCCACAGGAATGTTTTTTTTGAATTTCAATTCAAGCTCATGGACCCCTTGTTAAGAATCTCTGAAGCGTTATATATCTGTATGATTATTTGAATAACATCTATCTTCATAAGCTTCATGGCTTCAAGGACTTAGTCTGTTCTATCTGTTTTCCCCCAGAGTCTACGATACTTCATGGTACATAAATATGTGGTAATTTATAATATGCTGATAATGCGTAAAAGTAAATAACAGTACGGTGACAAATTCCCCAGAGGTTAAAATAGTTACTATACTAATTAAGTCAAGGAATGATTAACTCATTAGAGTGACTTTTCTATTATCTACATTTTTAAAATTCAGAATCTCTAGATTATGATTTTTTAAATTTGTTTTGAAGAGACCTTAAAGATCAATTTCTAACACACTGTCTTCACTTTACGGATAATGGAAACGGAAGGTTACAGATATTGGGAGACATCATGTTTGCCTTCCTCTATAAGGAACACAGAATTGGTAGATGGATGAATTCAGCTAGATAATATATGCAAACGCATCCAGCATAATCCCCAGAAAACTGAATAGTCTCAATAAGTGCTAGTTACATCTCATCCTGACAAGACCCCTCTTCACTGACATATCAAAATCAAAGCTCATTTACTCAACTCCCAGAAAACCACTATATAGTACCCATAGTTACATTACACTTTACATCTTTCTGAAAAACAATTACAAAGCATAAAACAAGGTTCACTGTTATCATGTCTATACAACCTCTCTTGAAATACCTCTATTTAGATACAGCCTGCGTGTCATATTTTATCAAAGTTATTTACTTAGAGTCTACTTAGTATTAAGCAGTGTGCTAGGAACTGACCATACAAAAGTCAGAGCATATCCCTCTCAATCTGAGGCAAAGCAGGCATCACCATCCCCAAATCCTCAAGGCTGAGGAATGAACAAACAAATTTAGCAATGTTTAATATTTATTCATCAATTGTAAAAAATATACCACACTATTGTCAGATGTTTTTAACAGGGGATGGAGTGAGAGGGGGAGGGGGATATATGAGAATCCCTTATACTTTTGATATAACTTTTCTGTAATCTAAAACCTCTTTAAAAATAAAGTTTATTATATATATTTTTTAAAAATCAGGGCAGAAAGGTACACAGTTTAGGTAGTGAGTCAGAAACAGTAAGAGGTGGTTATAAAACAATATGTTCAGTGTGGTGATAGAGAAAAGCACAGGGCATTATAGAAGCATAGGAGAGCATCTATCCAAACTTTGAGGAAAGCAGTTTAAAAGGGCTTACATTTTATCTTCCATATTTGGGGGAAAGAAGAGGGGTATCTTCCATATTTGGGGGAAAGAAGAAAAATCATTGGTGGTTTTTCAAACTGCTTTTTCAAGGGATTTGGACAGCTTTATGGCTTAAGAGTTCTGGAAGAAAAACAAGGCCAGGACACTAAATAGAAGTCTAGTATAGTGTCTTGGAAAATAGATATGTAAATAAACAGGAACAGTAATAACATATAAATAATTGCTTAAACAGTTGACCATTTTCATGGTTTCTAAACAATTGTTATCCTATAACATCAAAGCATGGAAACTTCTGACGTTCGTGTTGACGAAAGTTTTGAAAGAAACCAAGAGCCAAGACCTCATTTCAAATCTATCCTACAACTCCAACAACTCCAATGAGGTACCACCATAAATGCCAACTGTTATGTCCTCAGGATTCCCTCTGGCAAGCAAAATGGCTCAAGAATCTCAATATCAGGAAATAAAAAGAATATTAATGAAGGATCAGCAAACTTTTATCTGTTAAGGGCCAGGTAGTAAATATTTAAGGCTTTGTGGACAATACATGGTCTCTGTTGCAACTACTCAACTCTGCCTTGGTAGCATAAAAAGCAGCCACAGACAATATGTAAAAGGAATGAGTGTGGCTCCATTCCAATAAAATTTTTTTTGCAAAAATAGGTAGCATTCTGGATTTGACCCATGGGCCAGAGATTTTTGACCATGAATATAAGTCTTAAATTTACACCAAATTTTTAAATATGATTGAACATAATGACATTATAATATCAAGTGCTATGGATGGCTATAAAAACTATACACACTAATATTTATATAATATCTTTGGAATTTAAAAAGTATCAGAAAACATATTTGACCTGTCTCAAAGCCAGCATTTTAAAAAACATATTGTACATTTTTTTAAAATAATGAAGTTACAATACTTACTGTAACACTGGTAACTCTGAAGTAATCATTGCTAGAGAGGTCTTCCCACAGTAAAGTAAAAGAATGAAGTGTTGTACAACTCAAAACTTTCAAAGGAACCTCACAGGCAATCTGTTAATGGGGAAAAAAGATTAAAATTATTTTTAAATGAAATGAATATATACACTATAATTTGTACTTTTACTAGTATAAAATTACACAAAGTCACCTAGCAATTTAGACTTCTCCATTAGATTTGTGGCCAATATCTTTTCTAAGATCTTCTCTAAGATCTTTCCAAAGAGTTCTAAAACATGTTAAAACAAAAACAAAATTATTACCTTTTTTAAAAGATTGTCTATGTATGAAGTAGGCCACATTACACACAAAGAATACTTGACTACACTTCAGTATAGTATAAAACCTTAGATTACATTTCCTACTCCTATTTTGTTTCCCTTTACTATCATCACAATTAATACTGAAGTTAAATAGATGCTTATCTATATTTACACCTTAAGGCTTTTTAATTTAATAAGAACAGGTCCTTATGCTCAAGTCATCAATCTATTACACATATAAAAATAAACATTATATATTTTAAACATCTAGATCTTTAGATCACTCAAAGAGATCTACCAATTCAATGCAATCTTGATCAAAATTCCAGTACCCTTAACCAAAGGCAATACTGAATTGTGAAACTGGTTGCTGGGAGGAAGTTAAAACAGAACATTTTGTGCCAGAATTTTAAATTGCTTAGGTGGAGGCAAAGCTACTTAAACCAAATATGTAACACTGAAAATGTGTTCATTTGTACTTTGTGCAACAGTTATGCTTATATAAATTATCTGGCAGGTTTGTGCCGTAAATAAAATCAAATAATGAATTATCTACATAGTATTTACATCATAATGTTATTTCAAAATACAGTTCTATAGGATTTTTTTTTCTTTAGAAAATGAATTTTCAGGTAGTTTTACATTTCCCAATTTCAAAACTACTATAAAGCTACAGTAATCAAAACGGTGTGGTCCTGGCTTAAGGAGAGACATATAGACCAAAAGAATAGCATTAAGAAATAAATCCTCCTGTGCAAATTGATTTTCCACAAGGGTACCAAGATCATTCAATGGGGAAAGAATAGTCTGTTCAATAAGTGGTGCTGGGACAGCTGGATTAACAAATGCAGCAGAATGAAGCATATTAAAAAATTAACTCAAAACTGATTAACAGACTGTAAATAAAAGCAAAAACGATAAGACTTATGACCTTGTATTTGGCAGTGAATTCTTAGATATGACACCGAAAGAATGAGAAACAAATAGCAAAATAAATTAATTGGACTTCATTAGAATAAAAAGGACAGTACCATAAAAGTAAAAAGAGGGGCCGGCTGGATAGCCCAGTGGATAGGACGCCGGCATACCACATGGGAGGCCCCGGGTTCGGTTCCCGGGGACCTCTCCTAGCGGGCAGACC
>PVKH010021360.1:0-14349 GCA_004027955.1 Chaetophractus vellerosus | reverse complement strand
AAGGAGGCCCCGGGAGCTGAACCCGGGGCCTCCCACGTGGTAAAGTGGCGCCCTACCAATTGAGCTACAGCCAGTCCCTCCATTTGATTTCTTGCTTGTTTTTAGGAGACACCAGGAACCAAACCCGGGACCTCCCATGTGGGAAGCAGGCACTCAACCTCTTAGGCCACATCTGCTCCCTATTTGTTTTTAAATAAACTTTATTTTTAGAGATAGGCATTTGATGTTCCCATTTTTTTACTCTCCTCCATTTCACTTTCTTTTCTCAGTCTTCAGAGTTCAACCTTATCTTAAATGTGTATGTAGTTAGTCTCCTTAAATCTAGTAAACTTCCCCATCTTTTGTAGCAAAAAAAGAAAAGTGTATGTTTTCTTCCTGAACTTGTTTTTATAATCCTGCTATATTTATATGTTAACAATGAGCAGTGTGCCTTATACATTTATATATGTGCTATTAAATTGTACATAGCACTCTAGATTAGTCAGGGTTCTCTAGGGAAACAGAATCAACAGGAGATATCTGTCAACAGTATGAGATTTTATAAGAGACTCTCACATGACTGTGGGGATGCACAAGTCCAGGTTCTGCAGGCAGGCTGCAAACCAGGGCCTTCCATGAAAGTCCAATGAAGGTCCTTGATGACTTTCCGGGAGAGGTTGGCTATCCAAAGACGAGCTGGGAAATTCTCTCTGAATGTTGAGGCATTCAACTGATTAAATAAAGCATCACTCATTGCTGAAGGCAATCTCCCTGACTGATAAGTCAGCTATCTATGGAGTAAACTCCATACTAAAGTTCATAAATGTCCTTGTATTGCAATCAGTCCAGTGCTTGCTTGACCAAACACCTGGGCACAATTACCTGGCCGAGTTGGCACATTAGCCTAACCATCACACCAGACAATATTTTTTTCACTCAGTATTATATATCTGAGAGTTGTTTTGTGCATCATGATGCATGCAGATCTATTTTATTCATTTAAACATACAAAATCTATTTATTTGTTCTAATCTTGGGGGACATTTAGTTTGTTTTCCTCATTTCACCTTTACAAACACTATTGCAGAGCACATTTGGGAGGCTCTAGGGGAGAATCTGTTTCCTTGCATTTGCCAGCTGCTTGAGGCTGGCCACATTCCTTGGCTCATGGCCCCCTTTTTCCACCTTAAAAGTAAGCAATATTGCATCTCTCTGTCCCTCCTTCCATTGTCACATCTCTTTCTCAGATACTCTTCTTCTGCCTCCCTCTTCCATTTTTAGGATCTTTGTGACTACATTGGGCATATCTGGAAAATCCTAGAGAATCTCCCCATTTTAAGGCCAGCTAATTAGCAACCTTTTATTCCATTTGCAACCTTAATTCCCCTTTACCATGTAAACTAACATATTCACAGTTTATGGGAGATAGGATGTGGATATATCTGGATGGGCCATTATTCTTCTTGGCATAAAAGGTAACCACTCTTTTGACTTCTAATCCCTAAAATTAGTTCTGTCCTTGAATTTCATATTAAAAAAATTGTGCATTGTGTGCTTTTCTTTGGTGTTTCTTTGACTCAACATGTTTTTTGAGTTTCATCCCTCTATTAATACTTTGTTCTGCTTATTGCTCAGTAGTGTTTCATTACTTAATATATCACATTCCATCTAGCCATTCTTCCATCAAATGGCATTTGGGTTGTTTAGAGATTTTTGCTATTATGAATAAGTCTATAAACATGTTCACACAAATTTGTGTGGAGCCTGCACTCATTTCTATCAAGTATATCAGTAGGAGGAGGAATAATCAGTTCTAAGGTAGACCTTTGTGTTTAGCGTCATAGAAATTGCCATTCAGTTTTCCAAAACACTTTTGCCATTTTGTACTCTTACCAACAATATAAGAGAGTTCCAGTTATTCCATATCCTTGACCACATTTGGTATTTTTAGTATTTATCATATTAGCCTATTAAGAGATATCTTTCTGGTTGGGAAGAGGCATCTCATTGTGATTTAGTTTGCATTTACCTGATAAATAATGATCTTAAGCACCTTTTCATACATTTATTGACCTTTCATATATCTTATTTTGTGTAGTACCTGTTTGAGTAAGTTACTTATTTTTAAATTGCATTGTTTTAGTTTCATTATGGACTTGTATGTTTGTTACATAACCTGGATATGAATTTATTGTCAGTCACATGTATTCCAAATATTTACTTCCGGTCTGTGACTTGACTGTTTATTTTCTTAATGATTTTGTTTGATGAACAGAAGTGTTCAGTCTTGGGGAAAAAAACACTTTTTTTAGTTTATTTTTCTTTTATGATTAGTGCTTTATGGCTTCTATTTAAAACATTTTTTCTACCCATAGTTGACTTAAAATATATTCTACACTTTCTTTTAGAAGCTCTTCATTTATATTTAGTGCTGTAATCAATCTGAAATTAATTTTTTATATGATGGGAAGCAAAGGTCAATGTTCACTTATTATTCAAGCACCGTTTTTGAAAAACTTATATTTTTCCATGTAAATTGCAGTAGTGCTTTTTTAAACATCAAAAGACCATATGGATGAAATGGTAGTTTAAATTATATTTTCCGGATAAACTAAGAATTCTTTCAATAACATCAACTGAATTAGTATTTCTCTTGAGGTCCAGGTTCTAATCCTAGAATTTTTAGTATTTCTAGTAAGATTTTCCCCCCATCCTAGGTATGCATTCTAAGCCACTTATTTATATTTATCAAGACCACAGTAACATGGTCTTGGGTTCATTTCTTTTCAACCTTTTCTTATAAATTTCAATACTTTTGTTTTGTACTTTCAGATTCTCATGAGTATGCATTTTCTAATAATAAAAAAGCAACAAATACTAACATTACTGAGTCTTTACTGTGTGTCAAGCACATCACGTTCATGGTACACCAGGGCTTTTTCCAGCACAAGCTTATAATATAAATATACATTACCAGTTAAGAGCCATTGTCCCATTTACCTCTTAAAATATTACTAGAGGCAGTTACCAACTTTCTCCCAAAGATTCAGTCTTAGGGAGCTAAGGGTACTTTCCTAAATTAACATAGTTATTAAGTGACAGTAAGCTAGTATGTGTTTTAGGCATAAAATCTTAAGATTTTTACATTTGGAAGGAGTCAAAGTCTATTTTCTTCAACTCATTTGCAGCTATACTCAGAATCCCAGTCAAGAGATCTTTCTAAACTATGCTTGAAAACCTGAGTGACATGTTGCTCATCTTGCTAAATAAGGATGCATAAATTGGAAATTAAGAGCTTGATCTCAGGCTTAAGATATGTATGAATTCTGACTCTGTAGTAACATTGAAGAAGCTACATAAGATCTCTGAGTCTCTGATTCCTCTTATTGGTTTTAGTGGGACAAACAGAACCTATTTCAGAGGGTTATTTTGAACATCAAGTTAGATAATGCCAACCTCTTACCTAGCGGAAATCTTGGCACACATATTTTAGGCAGATACTAGTATTATTGATATTACATCCTTGTACAAATCTACCATACAATTTTTTTTCTGAATTAAAATTATATTCTATGCCCATGGGACATTCAGAACAAGGCACAGTATCTCTTGAATTATTTGAAGCTAGCCACTCTTTGTCTGAATCTTGTATCTAGGTTTAACTTCCACTTTTATCAATCTTATTTCAAGCATTAGGTTTTTGCAATTATGTGCTACTTGTGTCAAAGACTTTATGTTACCCTTCTACATATCCCTAAAAGTGAAGAGCACATGATAGATAGCTGCTTTGGCTGCTCAAACAAATATCATGCAATCAACCAGTTGGTTAAGCAATGGAAATTCAATGGCTCACAGTTTTGAGATCAGGAAAACATCCAAATCAAGGCATCATCAAAGCAATTCTTTCATCCCAAATGCTGAGGCATGCTGGGGTTGGTTGCCAGCGATCCTTGGTCCTTCGCTCCTCTGTCACATGGAAATGTATCTGGTGGCCTCCCTTCGCCTCAATGTTCTTTTCCGTGTTCTGTTGAATTCCAGCATCTTACTTCCCGTGGCTTTCTCGTTCTCTGTTTAAATTTCATTCTGCTTATAAAGGACTCCAGTAATAGGATTAAGGGTTGAGGTGTGCCACACCTTCACTGAAGTAAACTCATCTAAAGGTCCTACTTACAATGGGATCACACTCACAGGAATGGATTAAGTTTAAGAACATGTTTTTTTTCTGGGGAATATACAGCTCTAAACTACCATAGTAGCCAAAGAATATTTGTTGAATGAATGTATATATGAATGAATGAATGAATGGAGACTCCTCATCTTCTTGATCATTATCATTTGCTACCATAATCTCACTCTACTGAATTTTAAGGCCAGTATACCCTTTCTGTAAAATAATGAAGTTTTTTGTCATTGTAGATAGATTACAAGGGTAGCACCTACTGTCCATTTTGTTAAAGATCATGTAAAATTAAATGCTTGGATTGAAAATGTTTTAAATTTATGTATCATCTCTGGTAATCCTTAAAGAATTCCAATGACATTCTATATCATTATTTCCATCTTAAAGCAAAAGAAACTGAGACTTAGAGAGGTATCATGGTCTAAGTGGGATCTGAACCCAGATTTATGTGATTTTATAGTTCAGTTTCTGAAATATGGAGCCTTATTATCTCTAAGACGAGTTGCTAGTGAGAAAGTAATTCTGGTCACCTCTCTTATACTTTTAATGAAGAATTTTTCTGTTCCCTTGGCTAATTTACCAATTATATTCTAGTATTCCTTTTCTCTTCTCATTTCTCTCTCCTGATATGTCCCTCTAGACTCTTGACAGGTTGTTATTAGAAACATTTCTGCATATTAACTTGAGTTAACTTATTACTACTTCATAAACTGATGTGTGAGTGACAGGCCCTTCAATATACCTGGACATATGAGTTGCATCTCGTTTCTGCCAGTTTACTTGGGTCTGTCATATTCCATTTCACCTCACAAGCAGATCCTTCCTTTTCCTTCTCTAGGGGCTAAACAACAACTCAGCCAGCACTTTCAAGTCTGTCTTTGACCCACCTCTGAAAATATCATTGGCATAATCTCAAATAGGACTCAAATTCACCATTACAATTTCTAGTTGTATAATGCTGGGAGAAATATTTAAAGGAAGCAGACATTTGATGAGGAACAGTGGAAGGTGGTGGAATGGGCAGAGGTTTTAGAGTCAGGAGAATTGCATTTGTATCCAAGTTCAGCTTTTCTGTCTCTGTGGACTTCTGGTTAAGTCTGGACACAACTCTAAGTCTCAGATTTCATGTGTATAAAATGAAGTTAAGGATCAACTGGATGAAGCCATTACAATAGCTGAATACAATTAATAAGAAAATGAAATAATAATGATAAGTTTAAATGTAAGAGCTAAAATAGATAAAATTTTAAAAGACAAAGAAATAAAATTAAAAGATTCAGATATTAAAAACTGAAAAATATTTAAAAAAATTTTTTTGACCTTTTACCTTTCATCACTGCAATATCTGGTGTACAGTCTGTACCGTGACACCTTCCCCCTCTCATTCCCCAGTGTCTCACTAGTTTTCATTTTGTTTTCAAAGAAGTTTTAGGTCACAGCAAAATCACACACGGAATGCAGGAGACTCTCTTATACCCAACATCCTCCCCCTTTCCTCCCCCCTATATTAATACCATGTTATATGTGGATGGTAGCATTGTTATAACTGATATACAAATAGTGAAACATAGCTACTAAACATTGTCAATGGTTTAAACTATGGTTTACATTTTAGACTGTATACTTTTATAAATTTTAATGATATTTACCATGTCCTGTGTCCATCACTGTATGGTAATGAAGAACATTTCTACTGACCACTGAATAACCCCTGTCTGATCTATTCTATTCCTCCCACCCCATTTCCCCAGGGCCCATGATGACCCCCTGGCTTGGGTCGTTGGATAACAAGATTCATAGTTATATGCAACAAGAGGTCTTGACACACTGGTTTGTCCTCCCATATTAGGAGCCACCCTTGCTCTTGAGAGACTCCCACCTGTCTATTTGTGAACAAATCGGTCCTCCCAGAGATAGGAGTCCAACTCCTTCCCACTCATTATGTGGGTCTCCACCAACTGATACAACACATTATGACAGAATGAACACTCACACAACTCCCTAGAAGCTGCTCTAGGTGCACCCTGTCCTGAATGCCCCCTTCAACCAACACCATAAACCAGTGACGCTTCCTTGTCCTTTTGCCCTAACAGCATTCCCAAATTTGTACTTTCAACTTCATACCCACAAATACCCAATGTTCACCTGTTCCCTCTCCCAACTCTCTCCCCAGTGTCTTGGGCCTTCTGACACACCCTTCCCAATCTACCCACCTGTCAACCCTGCACCACCCAACCCAATCATATCACTACCCTCCTGTCCTATCCCTTCAATATACAACTATACTCTATCAAGATTCATCCATGTTATCCCTTATGTTAGTACTTTATTCCTTATTACACCTAAGTAGTATTCCATTGTATGTATGTACCACATTTTGTTTATCCATTCATCTGTTGATGGGCACCTGGGTTGATTCCAGCTTTTGGCAATAGTGAACAATGTCGCTAGGAACATTGGTGTGTATATATCTCTTAGTGTCTTTGCTTTCAATTCTTCAGGGTATATACCCAGAAGTGGAATCACTGGATCATATGGAAGACCTACAGTGAGTTTTCTAAGGAACCACCAAACAGTCCTCCATAGTGGCTGGACCATTCTACAATCCCACCAGCAGTGGATGAGTGTTCCCATTCCTCCACACCCTCTCCAACAATTATAGTCTGCTGTTTGTTTTGTTTTGTTATTTTTAAGATTTATTTATTTATTTATTTATTTATTTATTTTATTTATATACCCCCCCTTGCTGCTTGTTCTTGCTGTGTTCATTTTTTTTACTTTTGCATTCTTCTGTGTCTGCTTGTCTCCCCCTGCTGCAGCATCCTGCCGAGTCAGCTCACCGCGCGACGGCTTGCCTGCTCACGGCGGCTTGCCTTCTTGAGGCGACCTGCCTTCTCGAGGAGGTCCCAGGCACCGAACCCGGGGCCTCCCATGTGGTAAACCAGAGCTCTACCAATTGACCCTCAGCTGGTCCACCACGCTGTTTTTTTTTTAATAGCCGCCATTCTAATGGGTGTAAGATGGTATCTCATTGTAGTTTTGATTTGCATTTCCCTAATAGCTAGCGATGTCGAGCATCTTTTCCTGTGATTTTTAGTCATTTGTATTTCTTCCTTGGAGAAGTGTCTTTTCAAGTCACTTGCCCATTTTTTAAATAGTTTGTTTGTCTTTTTATTTTCAAAGTGTAGGATTTCTTTATATATGCAGGATATTAAGCTCCTATCAGATATATGGTTGCTAAATATGCTCTCCCATTGGGTAGGCTGCCTTTTTACTTTCTTAATAATATCCTTTGAGGTGCAGAAGTTTAATTTTGAGGAGATCCCATTTATCTATTTTTTTAATTGCTGCTCGTGTTTTGTGTGTGAAGTTCATGAAACCATTTCCTATTACAAGGTCCTGAAGATGTTTCCCTACATTATCTTCCAAGGTCTTTATGGTCTTGGCTCTTATATTTAATTTTTGTTGTTGTTGTTACAGATCCCCCCCTTTCTGCTTGCTCACTGTGTTCATTTTTGTGTTCTTCTGTGACTGCTCTGTCTCCCCCTGTTGCAGCGATGCACCGAGTCAGCTCACTGCACAGGCGGCTCTGCTCCGTTTGCGGGCAGCTCTGCTTCTGTTCGCGGGCAGCTCTGCTCTGTTCGCGGGCAACTTGCCCTGCCTGTGGCGCCTTTGCTCTGCCCATGGCAGCTTTTTGCCCTGCCCATGGCGGCTCTGCCCCGCCCACAGTGTCTTGCCCTTCTCAAGGCGGTCTGCCCTCCCGGAGAGATCCCCGGGAACCAAACCCGGGGCCTCCCATGTGGTGAACCAGCGCCCTATCCACTTGGCTACAGCCGGCCCCTTGGCTCTTATATTTAGATCTTGGATCCATCTTGAGTTGATTTTTGTAAGAGGTGTGAGATGGTGTTCCTCTCTCATTCTTTTGGATATGGATATCCAATTCTCCAAGCACCGTTTGTTGAAGAGGCTATTCTCTTCCAACTGAGTGGGCTTTGTGGCCTTGTCAAATATCAGATGACTGTATATGCGAGGATCTATATCGGAGCTCTCAATTTGGTTCCATTGGCCAGTATACCTGTGCTTGTGCCAATACCATACAGTTTTGACCACTGTAAATTTGTAGTATGTTTTAAAGTCAGGTAGTGTGATACCTCAAACTTCATTTTTCTTTTTCAAAAATGTTTTTGGTAATTCAGGGCCTCTTACCCTTCCAAATAAATTTTGCAGTTAGTTTTTCCCATTCATTAAAAAATACAGTGTTGATTTTTATTGGGATTGCATTAAATCTGTAGATTAGTTTGGGTAGGACATCTTGATGATGTTTAGTCTCCCTATCCATGAACAGGGAACATTCTTCCATTAATTTAATTCTTCTTTGATTTCCTTTGACAATGTTGTGTAGTTTTCTGCATGTAAGTCCTTTACATCTTTAGTTAAATTTATTCCTGGATATTTGATACTTTTAGTCACTGTTGTAAATGGTATTTTTTTTCTAGATTTCCTCCTCAGATGGCTCATTATTGGTGTACAGAAATGCTACTGATTTTTGAGCACTGATCTTATAGCCTACAACATTACTGAACTCTTTTAAAAATTTTAGAAGCTTTATTGTAGATTTCTCAGGGCTTTCTATGTATAGGATCATGTCCTCTGCAACGAGTGAAGTTTTTACTTCTTCCTTTCCAATCTGGATGCCTTTTATAACTTTTTCTTGCCTCAGTGCTTGAGCAAGTACTTCTAAGACAATGTTAAATAAGAGTGGTGATAGTGGGCATCCTTGTCTTGTTCCTGACCTTAGAGGGAAAGCTTTTAGAATTTCACCATTGAAGATAATGTTGGCTCTGGGTTTTTCATATATACCCTTTATAATGGTCAGAAAAATTCCTTTCTATTTCTATCTTTTGCAGTGTTTTTATCAGGAAAGAGTGCTAGTATTTTGTCAAATGCTTTTTCTGCATCTATAGAGATGATCATGTGATTTTTTTCTTTCAATCTGTTTATGTGGTGCATTACATTGATTGTTTTTCTTATGTTGAACCATCCTTGCATACCTGGGATGAAACCCACTTGGTCATGGTATATAATTCGTTTAATATGTTGTTTAACTTGCGATTAGCAAGTATTTTGTTAAGGACTTTAGCATCCAGGTTCATTAGAGCGATTGGTGTGTAATTTTCCTTTCTTGTGGCACCTTGTTTGGCTTTGGTATTAGGGTAATTTTGGCATCATAGAATGAGTTAAGCAATGTTCCTTCTACTTATATTTTTTGGAAGAGCTTAAGCAGGATTGGTGTTACCTCTTTCCAGAATGTTTGGTAGAATTCACCTGTGAAGCCATCTGGTCCTGGGCTCTTCTTATTTGGGAGGTTTTTGATGACTGAGTCTATCTCTTTACTTGTAATTGGACTATTGAGTTCATCAATTTCTTCTTTTGCCAATGTAGGGTTCTTGTGAATTTCTAGGAATTTGTGCATTTCCTCTAAATTATCATTCTTGTTGGCATATACTTTTTCAAATATCCTCTTATGATGCTCTTTATTTCTGTGGGGTCAGTGGTGATATCCCATTCCTCATTTCCTATTTTGTGTATTTGCATCTGCTCTCTCTTTTTCTTTGTTAGTCTGGCTAAGGGTTTGTCAACTTTATTGATCTTTTTGAAGAACCAGCTTTTGGTTTTGTTTATTTTTTCCAGTGCTTTCTTATTTTCTATTTCATTTAGTTTTCCTCTAATATTTGTTATTTCCTTCTTTCTACTTCCTTTGGGGTTAGAAACTTTGGATCCCCGAAGGGTTACAACTGGGGTGGGGGAGGATCATTGGTGTGGGGTGTCAGGAATGGGGGATGCATGGGAGGAAGTTCACCTGAGCAAAAATATAAGATATATAAAAATGTACAAATGTTCATGGGGCATTGTCACAGTGGGTGGAGAATTGCACAATAAATGAGAGAATACTGAATTCCCATCCTAGTGGGCTCTGCCACATTCCTTAAGGGAAGAGCAACAGTCCCCCAAGTGCAGGGGCAGTGACTGGAGAAGGAGAATGATCCACTGATGGGCCCTTGCTATTGGTGACTAGCCTTATGAGTCTTCCTCTTGAAATGGAAACTTAGCCTATTGTTATGGGGTGCCTAAGGGTTGCCTCCTGAGAATCTTCTTGTTGCTCAAATGTGGCCTCTCTCTAAGCCAAATGCAGCAAATGAATGCATTACCTTCTTCCCAGCGTGGGACATGACTCCCAGGGATAAGCCTCCCTGGCACTGAGGGATTGTTACCAAGTGCCAACTGGCAATGCGACTGGAAAAGGACCTTGAATAAAAGGGGGTAAAGGTAAAAACAAATGAGTTTCTATGGCTAAGAGACTTCAAAATGAGATGGGAGGTCATCCCAGAGGTAATGTTTATGCACATCTTAGTAGGATCTCATAGAATTCCAAATAAGATATCATCCCAAATAGTGGGGATCCTGAGGGCTCTGGAGATACCCAGGTTCTATGTCAGGGTGTATAGCTCCAGAGTTTGGTGCCTTCCCAGTGGGCCCTACTTTGGAGTTTGTGCTCCTGAGTGTGAGAGAGTTGGACTCAACTATGTCTTCCCTGCACATAGCTCATCTGTCCCTTCTATTCAAACCTATACTTGGTGCTGGAGTTTGTAGGTGTATGTCCAGAGTCTTGAGTCTTTGGGCTGTCCATGTGCCAGCTGGGAACAAAACTTGGTGGAGCAGCAACTCCTACTCTATAGCTCATTGGACTCACCCAGGACAACTGGCAGGGAGATGATGATGGACAACAGCCATCCCAGGGAATGAAGAGAGTCTGCAGCTGCAGGCAGGATAATCCCATCCATCTTCCCCATGGGATATAAGACCCCTCTCAATTGGAGGTGGAGTGGACATCACCATCCCAGACTCCTCAGGATGAGGGTGGGGAAGAGCTATGGACTAGAGTGGACTTACTTCTATTCTACTTAGACATATTACAATTCAAGCAATGGAAGAAATTACAACATTTATGTGGAGCCAGTGGCCACTGGAGGCTCTAGGGGCAGGGAAAGGGAAAAGCAGTTGTAATATAGGGGCTTTTATAGGACTTTGGAATTATCCTGAGTGACATTGCAATGACAGATATAAGCCATTTTATATCATCATTTAACATGCAGAACTGTGTGGGAGAGAGTGTAGAATACAATGTGAACTATGGTCCATGATTAATGGCAAAGCCCAAGGATGTGTTTATCAATTGCAATTAATGTGCCACACTAATGAAGGGTGTTCATGTGAGAGGTTGTGGGAGGTTTGGGAGGTGGGACTTATGGGAATCCCTATATTTTTTGTGTAACATTTATGTAATCTAAGTATCTTAAAAATAACTAACTAAATAAAAAAGATCACCTGGAGTAAATTATGTGAGAGTACTCTATGAAAAAATTAATGCAAACAAGCTTTAAAGACCAGAAAATAAATAAACTACTGGCATCTTGGTGGTATCAATCTCTTCAGAATGGTCCAAGATTATTCTCTTATTATTTAATTTATATTCATTCAAAAATACTAATAAATTGGTAAGCTATCAGAAACAATGGAAATGATATAAAAATCATTCATTCCTGTTATGAATTAAATCCCACACAAAGAAATATTCAACTCTTAACCCCCAGTCCTATGGATGTGAACCCATTTGTAAAAAGGATCTTTGAAGATCCCATTATTAGTTAAAGTATGATCAAACTTAATCAGGAGGGCCTTAATCCAATATGACTGCAGTCGTTATAAGCAGAAGAAATTTGGACACAACAGTAGGAGACAGGAGGCGACAGATGGGGAGAGAGAAAGCTATGTGATAGAGGCAGATATTGAGTTACGAATTGCTGGCAAACCACCTGCCAGAAAGCTACAGGCTTCAGAGGAAGCATGATTCTTCTGACACCTTGAATTTGGACTTCTAGCCTTCAGAATTGTGAGACAATAAATTCCTATCTGATTTGTTGTACTTTTTTGTAATAACAAACCTTATTTTTAGAGAAATTTTAGATTTACATTTACAGAAAAATTACACCAAAAATATAGGAAATTCCCATGTGGGCTCCCCACACCCACAAACATAGTTTCCTCTGTATTAACGTCTTATATAATGTTAATAAAAGTGTGGTACTTTTTTATAGCACCTCTAAGAAAGCTAAGACCAAATTAAGAAAAACCCCATGTCTAAAAGTAACAGGAAGTAGATTTAATTGAAGAAATGATTCATTTACAATGCAGTATAAGCAAGGAAAGATAAAAGAATAAATATACCAAGAAAGAAGCAGACCCTCTAGAATATACTAATGGTCAAAGTAGACTCAAATGAAACTAGAGATAATTTTTTTCTTGAATGGGGACACACTATTTTAAAACTGTCAAGTATTTCTTAAATTTTAGGACTCTTGCAGTCTTAATAAGGATTTCAAAGGAACTTAGGGAGAACTAATAAAATTATTCTAATGTTCATCTGGAATATTAAATATGCAATAGAGGTTATTCTATTTATAAAAAAAGAATAATTAGAAAGGAACCATTTAACATGATATCAAAAATATGTCAGAACTACAATAAGTAAAATAATGTGTTTCTGCTATCAGAATATAGACATACAGAGAAAGAAAAAAAGAATTGTTAAGAAAAGTAGACTTTAGTGTGTATTGGAATTTAGCAATTACAAAATATATTTAAACCACTGGTAAAAATGAAATAGATTCTTCAATAAATGTTACTGGCGTCACATTTCTCATTTGGGAGGAAAAAAACAGTTTAGATCACCATCTCACAACTGACATTAAATATATTTCAGATGGATCATTGACTGTGTCAATTGCTTTGGTCTCATCTTATTTATTGTTACATTTAATTACATTTTTTAAAATCTCTCAAGCCATGGCACACCCTTACTCTATCACTCCTCATCAAACTCAGACATAAATCCATTGGATATTGGCCCAGGGAGTAGCCCAAGTAGCAACCACTATGCTCTAATACAATTATTCTCGCCTCATGCCTGAATAGATACAATGGCTTTGTTGGTGGGTGAAGAACTCTAAGTCTAGTTTTTCTGTCCTGTTAGAATGAACTCTGGAGTCAGGCATTTTCAAAGAGATTCCTTATGCTAGTCTACCTCTCTAATAGACATGCCCAGATGTGTCTACTCCCAGCAAGAAGTATAGTTTAAGTCCTTAAAAGGGTCTTGGATACACATCATATTGGTAAATTATCTATACGACTAAATTTGATCCACTCCCCAGATTCTCCATGTCAGTCTTTTGTGACTAGCAATTAATCCTTAACATATTTGTTGAAATAAGTTACCTATCCAATTCCCTCATCCATCCTTACCATTTAAAGCTCAAGCTGTTGATGTTATTGCTATAAACATTTAACTTTTAACTCCAAGTCATTCTAACTATCTATTTTAGGGGTCGACAAACATTTTTTGTAAAAGACCAAATAAATATTTTATGCTTTGCAAGCCATTGTATCTCTATCTCAATGACTCCAGTAACATCATAGAGAATGCATAAACAGATGAGTATAACTGTGTTCCAATAAAACTTTGTTCACAAAACAATAATCACTGGGCCAGTTTATTGATGACAGCTCATTTAATCTATCCTGAATACTTTCACTTCATTCATCTTCCTAAAACATTTCCAGAATATTAGCCATTTCACTGTTCAAAATTCAGCAAATAAACAAGTTTAATTAAGTAGTTATTGATTGTTATTAATGTTGGGAAGGAAGGCACTTACCTGTTTGTTCATAGTTTCACTCCATATGTTGGATAACTTTCTTCATGAAAAGGTAAGTAATAACACTAGTATTTTAACAAAGATATACATTTTCTAGAAAGAAGACAATACATGGAAACAGAGTGTTAAATGCCTGAAATTTCCTTTTTATACTAACCTTTTAACATTTGCTTCTAGATGCAAATGGTTAAAGCTAGAGCTTACTCATCAATTCAAAAGAGGCTCCAACATGAAGGTTTAGTATTAAGTGCACAGATTTTGGAACCAGGCTGATTAAGGTTAGAATCTTAGGTCTTCTGTTTGCTAACTAAATGACTTTGAAAAACATATTCAGACTGTCAGCTCATCAATATTTTCATCTATAAAATATAACTAATCCTACCTATTGTATCAGGGATACTTGAAAGTAAATGAGAT
>PVKH010021359.1:0-14348 GCA_004027955.1 Chaetophractus vellerosus | reverse complement strand
TCAGGGAGAAGGGTGGTTCAGCCAGAGGGAAGAATGTGTGCAAACATCTTTTGGCAGAAGGAAGCAACATGACCCCCCAAATCCTAAACAAAGGTCCATGCTACAGGGAAGTGAGCTTGTGAAATTGGCAGAGAGCAGACTTCCAATGGCCTTGTCAGACAGTTTCAAATCCTGAGAGCAGTACAAGAGGCCTGGAGGTACGGAGGCCTAGGGTGGGTGATGGGATCTGCTTTTGGAAATAGGTCACTCATCTACAATTCAATGACTACCTCAGAGGAGGAACAAGAGACAACCTGTCAGTAACCTGTGACAATCATCTCTTTGAAGGTTGATGGAAATGACATTTAAACTGAGGTTTGAAAGAAGAGTTGAGAAGTTGGGTGAAGAAGGTTGAAAGCAGTCTAGGCAGAGGTAACCACATTAGACATGTGAGTTGACCATTGTTAGAAATGTAAAGCTAACCCATTATTGCTGGAGAAGCGAGTAAAAAGGAGAAAGAGTGATATGGAAGATGAAACCTCTGATAGATTTTAGAGGGTCTTATACAAATATTTTAAGGATGTAGGCCTTGACTAAGCACTATTAAACGGTGTTAAGAAAGATTTTTGAAAGATCACTAAGTGAAGGGAAAAAGATAAAAAAAACAAACAACTAATTCCATGAGTGCATAATGAAACTGCTGTTCTATGAAAAACTGTCTTAGTCATTTTCATATGTCAAAAGTCTTTTTGGGAAATGCTATCAGCCAAGCAGTTAAGAGTATTCAACAATTCATCTGATATACTGCTTGGCACACAGTGAGCTCCGCTTAAAAATATTTGTTAGATTAACACAGACTAATGTAGATCTTACGATGCCTAAAGTGGCCCTGCTGACTCCTTATGAATCAATGAATTCATCCATCTTGAGATCCATGCCACAGTTATGTGATTCATTATAGCCTGTTCACATGTGAGGTCAAGACTGAAGCTTGAGTCTAGCAGTCAGAGCTGCCATTTTGAGGAAGGATTTTCAATTACATAGTCTGAATATATTTACTTATGCCATTAAAAAAATCATCGAATCATCCACCTTTATGAAAATCATAGAATTCTACGTTCTTTGTTGATCTTCTATTATAGTTTACCTTTGTATGTTTGTTTGGGTAGTTGGTTGTTTCTTTTTAATAAGGATTTCCTTCTTCTCTGTGCCATTGTCCCTCAAGATTCTGATTTCTGAGGTATGAGAAGGGTCCAGGTAACTACACTATAATACAACTGCCCAGACTATTGTGAAAAGCTGATAGATTTGTCAAGCCAACCTACTATACATTAAGCATTCAACTAAATTGAAACAACATGGAGGAGGAGATCATAGCAGTTGGCAAATTCAAGCGGCATGTGTTAAGCATCTGCTCTCCTGCTATCTGTGATATCCATGACAGTGGGTGTGATGATTAATTTTGTGTGTCAACTTGGCTAGGCTGTGGTGTC
This sequence comes from Chaetophractus vellerosus, assembly GCA_004027955.1. Lineage (NCBI taxonomy): Eukaryota > Metazoa > Chordata > Mammalia > Cingulata > Chlamyphoridae > Chaetophractus > Chaetophractus vellerosus. The sequence continues at coordinate 12,876 of PVKH010021359.1, read as the reverse complement.
CAGTTGTTTGGTCAAGCGCTATTTTAGATGTTGCTGTGGAAGCATTGTGTAGATGTGATTAGCATCTACAATCAGTTGACTGTAAGTAAAGGAGATATTCACAACAATGTGAGTGGACCTCAGCCAATCAGTTAAAGGCCTTAAAAACAACAAAAAAAGTAGTGTTCTGAGAAGAAGAAATTCTGCCTCAACACTACAAGATCACCTCCTGTCTGGGTTTCCAGCCTGCCAGTTTCCCCTATGGATTTTGGATTTGTCAGTCCCCCACAATCCTGTGATCCAATTCCTTAGAATAAATCTCTTAATACCTATATTGTATAGTGAAATGAAACAGAGAGATTTGTGTATGGAAAGGATAAGAAAGTAGAATTCAGAGCCCAGGAGGAATACATGTCTTTTGAAGTGGACAAAGGAGATGGAGGAGGAAAAGTCTGAGGGATGGGAGAAGAACCAGGAAGAATGGATCTGTCAAATACTTCATAATAATTATGGTACTTTAATAATTCTTCATTTCTGCTTTTATCACTATTCAGCCAAAACGTTCATAAACATTATGAAATGGGGCCTAATTTACATATTCTGCCAATTATCTGTATTTATGGATAACTACTTGGAGGTTTTCCCCCATTACCCCGAATAATTGAGAATTGGCTATAGAAGCCGTTTCCCTTCCCTGCTGAATAAATGTGCTGTATTTATATTATCCATTACCAGGTGGCAGACGTAATGTTCAGTGATGTGTGTTACTTATCTGAAACTTGAAACTCCTTTCAAGGTTCAAGCTCACCAGTTAATAGAAGATAATCTGTACGAAGCATAAATTTCAAGGAGATGTATATAATAAATCTTTCGCGAGCCTCCCGTTTGCCAAGATAGCTCTTGCTGGAGCTGACTTTATTAGTGGTAACCATTTGCAGTAGGATGCCTGCGACAATGATAAAGCTTTTACATTATATGAATTATATTGGACATATTCTGTTTTTTCACATTCATTTGTTTACTAACAGACCTTAAGATAGAAAGCTTTCAGAATCATTTGGCAAAATATAATTAAGAATCACTCAGACATGTAATTTAATCAGAAGAATAGGAAATACATAAAGGTTATAAATGACTTCACAAATGACTTTAGAATTCTTATTCATACTAATTCTTTTATGATGCAGATTAGGGAAGTGAGTTAGATGGATTTTAAATGTTTGCTTTTTGTAGTATTTTAATTAATTAAAATAAAATCTAAGTGGTTAACCTAGGTACACAAAGAAAACAGTTGCAATTCTAATGTCTTTAATGTCCAGGCTTCTAAATCGTGTCCTAGTATTTTGAACATTAGAGGGAATCACACTGGGAAGTTAATGACATTCATAGATATGGAATATCAGTTGTGAGAGTTTGTTTTAATATTGTCTTTACTCTTCCAAATCTCATTTTGAATGACTTTTTTATTATGTAGATTTTTAGATTATGGACATTTTTGTTTATTTCCTTGTCATCCTTTCAAAGCATATGAAACCACATATCATTTTATATTAATTCCTGTTCTGCTTTCCAGAGAAAGGTAAACTATATTCCTGTTTCCTTCTTTCTACGCTAGAAAATTGCTTTTGAGAACCAATTCTTCTTTGTTAGATCAATCAAATTTGGTCTTTGAAGCAGAAATAAACAGACAAATAGTTCAAATTTATACTAGAAACATTACTTCTTCTAATTATAAATATGCAGTCAGATGAGGAACATCAAAACTCAAGTGATGGGCTGTGGTCATTGTTGTGATGGTAAAAGATTCTGCAAACATTTCAGAATCCATAAGCTCAGACTTAGTCAAATATATTCATACCATCTGTCTACATGGCCTATGGATGCAATCCAATATGACAAAAGGAACTGTGTAGACACAGCCATGCTCAATATGGCCCGCATTTTTGGTTGTAAACATTCTGCAATGATTCAGTTGTGATTCACTGTGGTTAGAGGAGGCTGGGCTTCTTTCATGGCATACATATTTCTCTTTTCTTGCTTTAGTGGTGGTAAAATATCTGTCTATCTCTACTTAGTAGAGACAGGGTGACTTAATAGAAAAGCGAATTTTCTTTGGAATGAAATAGGCTTACATTTGACACCAAGCTCTGTCACCTACCAGTCATAAAGCCTTACTTAATTTATCTTTACTGTGCTAGTGTTTCAGTGTTTCATCATAAATAAAACCTGGGAAACAATAGAAAGCTAATATTCCATAGTGGCTGTCTTTGTTTGCCACTGGGCTTCTGATGCAAAGTACCAGGATTGTGTTGGCTTTTATAAAGGGGATTTATTTTGGGTAATGTTTACAGTTCTGAGGACATGAAATGTCCAAATTACAGCATCAGCAGAGATGCTTTTCAGGGTCCTACCACTTGGCAAAACAAGATGGCAGCCGATATCTGCCAAGGCCTCTGCTTTCCCTTCCAGAATCTACCATCTCCCTGAGCTCAGCTGTGGGCAACAAGGCACAGAGTTTGTCTTTTGGGGCTTCTCTGACTTTCTGCAGCTGTAGGTGAACCTGGAATCCTCTCTCACATGGCAGGATAAAAAATGGTGACTCCTTCTCTCTCTCTTTGTCTCTCTCTGTGTGTTTCAGTTTATATCAGACGCAGCAAGAAGGCAGAGGCCCAAGCTGGTTTGTGCCTCACTGATGTAGTCCAATCGAAGGTCCTAAATCAATCTTACAAGCAATCTTATCAAAGGGCCCATAACTGAATTTGATGCAAAGGGCCTCATACCCACAAGAATAGGTTAGTTAAAGAACATCATCTTTTTCTGGGATTCACAAAATTCAGACTATCACAGTGGCTAAGAGAGCTCTGGCTTCATACTCCACTGTTGACATCTTCAATTTGTCATTTAAGGGCTGTGTGACTTTTGATGAATTTCTTCAATTTGCCCTGGCTTTTTATCTCTTCTCTAAATTAGGTATAATAATAGAATATATGTTGTTGAGCTATGGTGAGGATTCAATAATTAATATATACAACATTCTTAAAAATATATTTGGAATATAGAAGTTTAGTAAATTAAATGTTAGTTTAAAAATGTCAAGGTTTTAGTGAGATTTTAATGAATAGTAAAATACCTGGCTAATAGAAGCTTATCAGTTCTTCTCACTTGCCAACACCCAGTGTGTCTTTCTCAGCTTGGTGACCACAGAAGTTAGTAAAATATTTTGCAGAAAGGTGTACATTATAAAAAAGTACAGAAAGAAATGGAAATGAGTTGTGTTCAAAGAGGTTTTTTTTTTCAAGGAGGTACCAGAAATTGAATCTGGGACCTCATACATGTGAAGCAGGAGCTCAACCACTGAGCCACACCCACTCCATTTTCAAAGAGTTTTAAAATTTTATTTTCTAGCTATGATATCATTTAACCTGAAGTCTTTCTAAGAAACTACCCAATATACTCTGTTGAACTATTTGGATAAAAATTAAATAAATAAATCTTAAAAAAAAAAAAACTAATACAGCACTCACAGACAAACTGTAGAGCTTTATAAGATTGTATTTCTCTTTCAATAAAAATCTCTTAGAATTTCAGAAAATGACTCTGGCTTCTTTTAAGTGTTCTTTTGTATATGTAGAGTGATTGCTTTCTGCTTTGCAGAGTTAATTTACCTGTTGATTACATATTTGTTGAGTATCTGTTAGGTTTAAAGAAGTGGAAGGTGTTAAAAAAAAATACTGGCAATCCAAATAAGGAGCTTGACAGTAGATCTGTGATCTCATACAACACCTATAGGTGAAATGATTCCACAGACCAGCAGTAGCACTACTAAAAAACATGGTCATTCCTCATGCAGAGATTTAGGAAGTTCTTTATTAATCAGGTGGCTTTTTAAGACAGACATTAAGAAATAATAGGGCTTCACAACTTTGAGTTATATGGGAAGGCCATTCTAAGGGTTGAGAATCATATGAATTATGACATCAGTTGGGAATATGAGGACCTATTTCTTAGAAATGGAGGAACCCTTCAATACGATATAGCTGCATCTTTTACTCATGTGTAAATGACATCCTCAGCATTAATGAAATATTTATGTTTAAACACTTCTAGTGACAAGGCACTCAATACCTCAAAATGGCAGCTGATTCCATCATCTGTCAGCTAATTTCACTATGAATTTCAACCTTAGTTTGAATTGAAATATCCCTCCCTCTAATTTCAAACCAACTACAGCTTCTGAATATACATATTATCTAGCTTTCTCACAATTGTCCTTCAAATTCTTGAAGCTATCTCTCAGTTTCTTTTTGTCTCTCCCCTCTCAGAATAAATGACCCCAGTTCCATAAGCCAACACTTAACAAAACAATGCTTTAGGCATTCCACCATCTTGGTTATCTTTTCCAGGATGTTCTCCAGTTTAAAAATTTCCCTATTATTGTTATAGAATTAAATTATTTTGGTAAATATTAAGGAACAAAATTGGTGCCTCTCTGCTGTGTATTTCTAGGTAACTAGAATATACAGACCTTGATGCATGACAGATCAACGTGAAATCTAAACATCTCAACTTCTACCTCCCTTGCTTCCTTAGCCTGATTCTCTTGGATACCTGGAGATACAATCAAAAGTCCTTTGCACAATAATTGGTGTTGATTTCCTCCAATCATGGTAAAGTCTTGTTTATTTTAACCATTAAACACTGAGACATTCCTAAAATAAATTAGATATTTTTTCATGTTCTTAAGAGGCAACCAAGTCGATAAGAAAGGCATGGTTTACTTTGATTCTCCCCTGATGCTTGCTAGTTCTTTAGCCTTGTTTAAAAATATTAATCACTCTGAGCCTAAAATATATCATCTATAAATAAATGTATAGACTTTTCTCATAGTATTGTAGAAACCACATGAACTAGACTATTCAAATTCCCTAGCAAGAAGGCCTGACACATGGATTCTTAATACAGGTTGATTAATTTACCCTTAAATATAGTATATTGAATATTATTTTCTTTTTACTTGACTAAATGGAATCATTATATATTTTTGCTTATATTTTAAAGATTTTGGACAAGTGGAGAATGTAGCCATTGAATCATTTAATTATTTTTTGCTTATCTATTCTCAAGAGAAGAAAGTACCTGTAAAGTGCTATCAGAAAATGTTTCTACTCACTTTTCAGTTGTTCACGTAGGGGATTGGTTCTGCTATGATGTGCTGGTGGCGGTGGATGTATCAACACAGATCATGTGGGCAAAGGCTTAAACTGCAGCTAATTTGAGTCTTGGCAGTAAACCTTGTGATGCTCCTGGAACACTAGAGGATAGCTCCCATATTTCCCCTGTGAGCGTGTCTTAAGACAGTTTCTCATGGCCCCCTGGGTTCTGGCAAATGGTGGGGAATTCTGCCTTGTCCCCTTCAGAACAGGGCTACAGAATCTAAAATTGTTCAGCTGCAGACTAGAATTAGTTCCTCAGCAACTAGGCATCCCACAAGCCGTGCTGCAGTCATCCAGCTCCTTTTGTATCAATGTTGTACTTCTTGATGAACCACTGGGAGCTGGCACCTTTGGCTATTCTTCCTTTTACTATTTACATAAATAATACACCATCTTAATCTAAAATTGGTTCATTGTAACTTTCCTGGTCTAATCAGTCAGGCTTTAGCCTTGCCTTGTCTTGTGTGCTTGAGAGTTTGCAGGTAGAAAGATAAAATATTGAGAATGTAAAAAGTAGTCTCTCCTCCCCCAAAATAAAATAGCTTCATGCTATTTGCTACCTAGATGAACTAAAGAGACTTAATTGCATAATTTTAAATTTCATTGAGAAGAAAATAATCTTGAAAATAAGCACAACTACTGGAGTAACGTAAACATAATTTTTATTCTGTGTTACAATAAACTGAAAGTTATTTATCAGTCTTTTATTGCTTCTGCACTTTTTCTCAGTTAACTGACACTTCTCACCTCCACAAGACACTTTATCTTCCTTCCAATTAATTGACTGGAATTCTATTGGGTGGGGAAATAAAAAAATAAGCTTATGAGATTTGCAGGTAAGATAAAGTCAAAGTCAGAATATTACTACCAAAAACAGCCATTTGAACTCCCGCTTCTGTTGTCAGAGGCAGGATCAGGGAAGGAGGCCTGTGATCTTTCCACTAATGTCATCTCTAAGCAGGTTCTCTTGCTATGTTTTCACTGACTTTTGACATTTTAGAAACCCATCCTTTTCCCATTCTCTGAGAATACTTTATTCAAACAAATATTACCTAGAGGAAAAACAAAACAAAGAGATGAATGTAGTTTAAAATGAAGGCAGTATGATTTAGAGCTTAAAAGCACTGGCTTTAGGTTCAGACCAGCATGGGTTCAAATTGTACCTCTGCCCAGAGGCAGGTTATGACCTTGTCCATAGCTTCTCTGAGCATCAGTTCTCCTGGCTCTTAAGTGAGAATAAGCAACACCTACTTCATGAAGTTGTTGTAAGGATTAAATGAAATATTTTTAAAAACAACTTACAGAATACTTATAAGTCAATAAATAGTAAGCATAATGATCATTATTAAAGCATTCATTCATTTTAAAAGCATTGCTTAAGCATATATTATGTCACTCAGTCTTCTAGGCATGGGACATGTAAAGATTGGAAACTCAACAGTTTCTTAGGGCGATAGAGATGTAAGCAAAGTTGAAATTTCTAATTAGCATCATTCTCCAAGCAATTTGAACTCAGCTTTCTCTGCTTTGCTAAATTACCACTTTCTTATCGAGTTCTACTTTTTCCAACTGTTGTCCTTTGTCTTCTGTTTCTTCTATTTTTTGTCTTTTATGATTCAAATTGTATTTGTTTAACTATATTGCATTAAGTAAGACCATGTTAAATACAAGAGTAATAAGTACTTTGAAAGAAAATAAAAAAGTACCTTTGGAAAATAAAGAAAAGAGTAGCAATTTCTGCCTGTTTGAATCTGGGGATATTTCAGTAAATCAAAAACATAGGATGCTGATGCTAATTTATCTTGTTCTTGTGCTCATGTATGATCTTTTGTAGTGTTAACCAAATTTTTAGCTCTTATTACTATGAACATGAAGGGATAACCATTAAACTTACAGGTTTAATTCTTTCTCTTTCCCCTATTCCCAAACACTTACCTCTGGCATTGCATGGTTGATGCAAGCACTGAAACCCTGTCCTCATCCAGAATTCCAGATGGTACAAACAGCCTTTTATCTCCTATTTGAAAATGGAATATTCAGCGTAAGTTTACACTTACATAAAATTTCATTGGAAAATTATTTGACACTCAGATAACTGATTAAATTAATTGAGCTTTTAATCTACATTGTTTTATGCAAAACCGTCTGTTTAATCTCTTTCCAAATCTGGGTACTTAAAAGTAAAACATTTTTGCTTTCCCTCATAAAAACTATTAATTTCTCAAACATAACTAATTGGCCAACGAGGTATCATTAGAGATGAACATCAGTTTTATGAAAGTTTGCATTCCTGTAGGTTGAAATCACTTTACTTTTTATTATTCCCAATAAGCTACATACTTTGGATCTTAGGTTAATACTCTAATGTTTGTGGTGTTTATCTTTTTAAGATTTCATGAAATAATATGGGGCTTGTCCATTGTACTTATTTATAAATCAAAATGCAATCATATTTGAGTTGTACATACACTGAAACAAAGGGATTTGGATTCATTGCTGGGATTCCTGAAGTGGATTTGTGTTCCCAGAACAATTTTAAAGGATTGTTAATGATTCACAATGGGCAATTTAGACATCTGGTGAACCTCAGCACAGGTTTAAAAAAAAATTCTCCCCAACATCCGTGATACTTTGCTCTAATTATGTCAAAGCAGTACAGAGATAGTAGATGAAAAAGAAAACCTCCCAGGAATTGAGGTCATAAGGGAAAACATTTTAAGGTATTTGGGATTTTTTTTTAATTAAAATATTTGATTGCTTTTACAACAGTTGCTCTCCTGATAGGCAGCCTTTCCTAGGAGGACAACTTACTGGAATGATGGTTTTGTGAAGTGATGCTCTAAGGAACAGCAACAGCTGTACCCAAACCGAAGATATCTATCTACTAAATGCTGGTTGTCTTTGCTTGTTTGTTTTGTTTTGTTTTAATAGGATGTGTTGGATAGAGGAAGGTCAAAAGTAGGATTTATAAGTGAAAGGTATTTCATGATCAGATCTCTCAGATCACAGAGAAAGTAACTTTCATATATTGAGAGATAAAGAAGAGCTATGAACCTGAAATATTGATATTCTTTTCCCAGCTCCATCACTGATTGTTATAAATTTGAATAGCTTGACTCTGAGTCATGGGTAACTAAGGGAGACTAAATTGAATGGATCTGGGGAAGCTGAGATTGCTTGTATGAGGGTTAAAACTCAGGCAGCCGCTGTGTAAGGGTTAAAGCCTGGACAGCAGCCCAACTGCTAGATTAGCTTTTGACCTTGGCTCAGTTTCTTGTGTTACCCTGATTCAGCATGCTTTATATCCAATTTATAAGGTCTTTTCCCCAATGCATATTCCCTGAGCACAGCGGAAATGATTCCAGAAAGTTGCATTCTGTGTTCCTTCTGTATAACTTTGAATGATAACTGTAGTGTATAAATAACCATGCAAACAAAGAACAGCCATGCTTGCTTGCTTACCTGTTTGTCTGGAGCAGACTGCAGCTGTGCTGCTATGAGCAAACTTCCCTCTCTGCCTAAGTTTTTCTTCCACCTACCTCCCATACGGGCTCCCGAGGTGGATGCAGTGCACATTGCTATAGTGTCTTAAGTAAGAAATTGAATTCATGCCTGATTGGGGAGAGGTTACATATTAGAGGTGGACCAATGAGATAAGTTTTAGGCCCGGTAGTCAATGTACAAATAGTTAACATGCTTCAATCATATGACAATAATCATCTTGGTTTAACACAATTTAGGTCTTTTACAGTTACATCACTGAATTAGCTATGTCTGTGTGTGAGGGTCTGTTTCTGTCCAATGACAAGTTTTCAAATATGGGATGTTTATGGCCCTCAGCATGTGGTACCTTCTCTGTTTTTTATGAGTTTCATAATATTTACTAGAAGAGAAATATTTATTTCATTCATACATTTTTAAAGTTCTTAAGAAATTGTTTTTTTTTAAAAATCTATTTTATTGATCCATATTAATAAAGCAAATGATTCTTCCAAAGTGTATAATCAATAGTATTTGGTATAATCACAGAGTTGTGCATTCATCACTTCAATCATAACTAGAGCATTTTCATTATTTCAATAATAATAATAAACAAAAAGCAGACAAACAAGAAAATTCTTTACCTCTTAATCTCTCTATGTTTCCCCTGTGGTACATAGCTGCTATTTCCAGCTATTCTTGCACAATGATTTATTTATATATTAAGCAATTTTATTGAGATATATTCACATATGATATGATCTATCCAAAGTGTATATTCAATGACTTCTAATATAATCTCAATGTTGTACATTCACCACCTCAGAACATTTTAGAACAATTTCATTACTCCAAAAAGAAAGACATCATACCACTTAGAATTCCTTCCCCAACCCTACATAACCACTTATCTAATTTCCTCTTTACAAATTGATTTATATTTACAATATGTAGAACTTTGTGTCTGGTTTCTTTCATTCAGCACAATGTGTTTTTTTTTGTCTGAGAGTAATATTTTGTAGTAATAACATACATTTATTCAGCTTCAAAGAAAAAAACAGTCTTATATATATGCAATTTTATTTGTACTCATATTTCACATAATATATTTATATTTCAAATAATATATTTAGTTCATAATAGAGCAATCATATAGAATTTATCCTTTTATGTCTGGCTTGCTTCCCTCAACATAATGTCCTCCAAGTTCATTCATGTTGTCATGTACTTCACAACTTCATTTCTTCTTATAGCTGCATACTATTCCATCATGTGTATATACCACAATTTGTTTATCCATTCATCAGTTGATGAACACCTGGTTGTTTCCAGCTTTCGGCAATTGTGAATAATGCCACTATAAACATTGGTGTGCAGATGTCTATTCATGTCAATGCTTTCTTCTGGGTATATACCTAGCAATGGTATTGCTGGGTCCTATGGCAAGTCTATTATCAACTTCCTGAGGAACTGTGAAACAGCCCTCCACAGTGGCTGTACTATTTTGCATTCCCACCAACAGTGAATAAGTGTTTCTATCTCTCCACTTCCTCTCTAATATTTGCAGATTTTGACTCTTTAATAGTGGCCAGTATAATAGGTATGAAGTGATATTTCCTTGTAGTTTTGATTTGCATTTCCTATTCATAGTGATGTTTAACATGTTTTCATGTTTCTTCACCATTTGTATTTCTTCTTTGGACAATTGTCTTTTCAAGTATTTTGCCCATTTTTTAATTGGATAATTTGTCTTTATATTGTTGAGTTGTATGACCTCCTTATATATGATGGATATTAAACCCTTATCAAATATGTGATTGCCAAATATTTTCTCCCACTGAGAAAGCTGCCTTTTCACCCTTTTGACAAACTCCTTTGAGGTGCAAAAGTGTTTAATTTTGAGGAGGCCCCATTTATCTATTTTCTTCTTTGGTTGCTCATGCTTTGGGTGTAAGGTTTAAAAAACTTGCCTACCACAAGATCTTGAAGATGTTTTCCTATATTTTTTTCTAGGAGTTTTATTGTTGTCACTTTTATATTTAGGTCCTTGTTCTATTTTGAGTTAATTTTTGTGTAAGGTATGAGATAGGGGCCTTCTTTCTTTCTTTGGATATGGCTATCCAGTTCTCCCAGCACCATTAGTTGAATAGGCTGTTCTGGCCCAGCTGAGCTGACTTAACAGCCTTGTCAAAAATCACTTGACTGTAAATGTGAGGGTTTATTTCTGAGTTCGCAATTCATTTCCATTGGTCAACCTGCCTGTCTTTATGCCAGTACCATATGTTTTTACCACTATAACTAAGTAATATGCTTTAAAGTCAGGAATTGAGTGTCCTCCAGCTTCATTCTTCTTTTTAAAGATATTTTTGGCTATTTAGGGCTGCTTACCCTTTGAAACAAATTTGATTATTGGCTTTTTGATTTCTGTAGAAAAGGCTGTTGGGATATTTATTGGAATTGTGTTGAATGTGTAAATCAGTTTGGGTAGAATTCAAATCTTAACAATATTTAGTTTTCCAATCTATGAACACAGAATGTCCTTCATTTATTTAAACCTTCTTCAAATTCTTTCAACAATCTTTTATAGTTTTCTGAATATAGGTCCTTTATGTCCTTGGTTAAGTTTATTCCTAAATATTTGATTGTTTTAGTCAATATTGTAAGTGGATTTTCTTTTCTGATTTCCATCACAGATTGCACATCAGTAGTATATAGAAACGATATTGATTTTTGTGTACTAATCTGGTATCCTGCTACTTTGCTGAACTTGTCTGTTAATTTTCGTAGCTTTGCTGTGGATTCTTCAGGATTTTCTAGATATAGGATCATATCATGAGCTAGTAGTGAAAGTTTTACTTCTTCATTTCCTATTTGGGTGCATTTTATTTCTTTAGCCTAATTGATCTAGGTAAAACTTCTGGCAAAATAATGAACAATAATGGTGACAGTGAGTATCTTTGTCTTGTTCCTGATCTCAATGGGAAATCTTTCACTCTTTCACCATTGAGTGCAATGCTAGCTGTGGGTTTTTCATATACATACTTTACCATATTGAGAAAACTTCTTTCTATTCCTATCTTTTGGAGAGTTTTTATCAAGAAAGGAATTTGTATTGTGTCAAATGCCTTTCCTGCATCAATTGAGATCATATGCTTTTTCTTCTTCAATTTATTAATGTGGTTTTTTACATTAATTGTTTTTTTTTGTGTGTGTTGAACCACCCTTACATACCTGATCTCTTGATCATGGTGCATAATTCTTTTAATGTGCTTTTGGACTGTTTGCAAGTATTTTGTTGAGGATTTTTGCACCTATATTCATTAGAGATATTGGTCTGTAGTTTTTTTTTCCATAGTAACTTTAACTGGTTTTGATATTAGAATGATGTTGGCTTTATAGAATGTGTTTGGTAGTGTTCTTTCTTGTTCAATTTTTTGGAAGAGCTTGAGCAAGATTGTTATTAAGTCATCTTTGAATGATTGTTAGAATTCACCTGCAAAGCCATCTGGTCCCAGGGTTTTCATCTTTGGGAAGGTTTTGATGACTGTTTCAATCTCTTCACTTGTGATTGGTTTGTGTATTTTGTGTTTTCATTCAGTTCCTTGAGACTCTTTTCCATTTTTTCCATTATTTTATCTTTCTGTTCTCCTGTCTTTCCAGTTCAGATATTTTGTCTTCAAAATCACTATTTCTGTCTTTGAACCATTAAATTCTGTTTTTATGCACCTCTAATATATTTTTAATCTCATCTGTCGTGTATTTCTTTCCTATAAGGTGTGTTACTTTCTTTGCAGACTTTCAAATTGTTCTTTATGCTCTACCAAGTGTCTTCTTTATGCTCTACCAAGTGTCTTCTTAATATCCTTTGTCACTTTAGTCATATTTTCTTTCAATTCTTTACATTGATTTAGGAGAGTTGTGTGATTATCATTGATTAAATGTCTTAAGTCCTCTATCTCTTCAGGGTATTTGGCTTGGCTGGGCCATCTGTTCCTGTTTCCTAGTATGGTGTTCTAGTCAGGGTTCTCTCGGGAAACAGAATCAACACGAGATCTCTGTTAAAAATATAAGATTTTATAAGAGTCTCTCACGTGACCGTGGGGATACACAAGTCCAGGTTCCGCCGGCAGGCTGCAAGCCAGGGGCTCCGATGAAAGACTGATGAAGGGTCCTCGATGAGTTCCTGGGAGAAGTTCGCTGTCAA
>PVKH010021358.1:0-14340 GCA_004027955.1 Chaetophractus vellerosus | reverse complement strand
GACATCTAATGAAGTATGTCCTGCAGGTTTACTGAACCATAGAAGACACATGACTCATGTTTCCTTCCCAATTTCTCCTTAGTGTAATGAAAATGTTTATCCTTTGTCTGTTCATTTGTGTATTGGAAGCAGATAAATTGTTTTGTAAGTTTCAGAGGTCTACAGCAGATGGGAGTTTGCCCCAAGACAAACTATATTTCTTTAAACTGATTATGATTATGATATGTTACTGAAATAAGATTCTTTGAATATTGTAATGTCTTTTTGGAATTCAGAGGGTGGAGTGTAGCATTTTGATATTGTTTATGCATTCCAAAAATAGATATGTGATTATGTTTATAAACTGGTCTGTCCCTCTGGGCATATTAGATTATATTGGATTCAGAGGTTTCACTTTTACTTGATTAAATAATGGTTAAGGCTTTGAATTGGCCATGTCAGTAGGACATTGTGTCCCTGCCCCCTTGGTGGGTAGAGACTCAAAGAGAAATTGCACTGCAGAGAAGGGAGGTGGGAGTTTTGAGATGGACCTGGAGAAGTAAGCACACAGAGGAGCAGAGCAGCTGAGCCTGGAGAGAATTGAGCCCCAGGGAAAGGGACAGAGCCAGTCACCTGATAGTCTACAGCTGGCCTTGTGGAGAAAGCAAAGCAGCTGAGCCCAGAGAGAAACGAGACCCAGGAAGAGAGGAGCCCAGGAAGCCTGAACTCTTGGCAGACTGGCAGCCATATTGTTCCAACACATGGTAATAGACTTTGGTGAGGGAAGTATCTTATGCTTTATGGCCTGGTAACTGTAAGCTTCTACCCCAAATAAATACCCTTTATAAAAGCCAACAGATTTTGGATATTTTGCATCAGCACCCCTTTGACTGACTAATACATGTGCCAAATGTTTTTTTTTTAACTACTGAGGCTGGGGATTGAACCTGGAACCTTGTATGTGGGAAGTAAGTGCTCAACAGCTTGGGCCACATCAGCTCCCCTGAGTTGGTTTTTCCATTTGTTTGCTTGCTGTTTTGTTTTTCTTTAGGAAGCACTGGGGTCTGAACCGGGGACCCTCCCATGTGGGAAGCAGCCACTCAACCGCTTGAGCCACATCTGCTCCTCCCAAATAGGTTTTATTTGTCTCCTTATCAATAAATAAACAAACATGAACCCCCCAAAATAAATATATTTATAGATTATTAACATGTACAGTTAAGTATAAATATTTTAAAAACTTACTTTTGGATAAAAATATTAGAATTTCTAACATGTTTTTCATGTACCTTTGTGTCCCTCTTGCACATCTTCTCAGGTATGTGTACCCTGCTTTAGAGCCCATTGGCAGGAAAGCAGCTGTGATATGTTTATTAGCTGGTATACTTATACCTCTGAAAGTTTAGTTGTTAATTTTAATGCCTATGAATACTGTGTCTAGGATGTTAAGGAGAATTCCTGTGTAATTTCCTGTTTTCATTTCTTTACTGTAATACTTGGTGATATAACTTTCCAGATGGTTCTAGCACTGAGGTGAAATTGTGTAGAGTGTTTAAGTAAAATATCACTTTGCCATTTCTGAATTGTTTCAAAATAAACATGCAATTTTACTTAACAACCGCTAACCAATTACAAATGGCTAAAATTTAAAATTGTTCAAAATAATATTTTAGGTCCTCTGTTCTTATTAATATCGTTAGAGGGTTGCATTAATATATGGCATTGCTTGAGAGATACATATTTGTGTTTGGGGGCCAGAAATATTTTAGTTTAATGATTTTCAGATCTGTTGTATCATTCACTCAAGAATTTAAAAATTGAGTTGCAAAAAAAAATGGTTTCTATAACATGTGCCTCAGAGTTTAAAGACAATTAGCTGGCAACCTCAAACTTTCCTTTCTGCATCACATGCACAATAAAAATAGCACTTCATATTTGTAAGCATTTTATACTTCATGAAGTACATGAATATTCGTTGTCTCATTTGATTCATATTAACAATCCTATAAGCTAGCCAGGAATTATCTCATTTTTCACACGAAAATGAGAAAGAGGCGATAAATGGCTTAACGGTTACACAGCAAATCTGGGTGTAACACGCTAAGTCCAGTTCTCCAGTGCTCCAAGATTATCTTTCTTTCTTTTTTTTTTCTTTAAAAAAAAACTTTAGTGGATCTTTAATGATTTATGTGATTTATTTGAACACTTATGCAAATAAGACTTTCATGCCTTAATTGTAATCCTGAAAAAATTATTAAGATAGAAAATGCACCAACAGAAGGGGAATTAATATTTTTGTAAGTCTACTGCCCCAGCTGGTTCTCAAGTCCGAGGATCAAAGAGTTGGAAGGAACCTCACATTATTATTTTTCCTTTGAGTTATGTTACCTTTACAGGGCTAAGGTGGTACCTATTTTTCTATCTAGTTCTTAAAACTATCTTGAGATGATAACTCGATGCAGCCTTGCTTAATTTTTTTTTTTTTACATTTTATAGCTATAGAATGTAAAGTTAAATTTAGTGAAATGGAATGATGCCATTTTAATAAAAATATTATTAAAGTGTGAAGTTGAATTGGAAAGTCTTGTATTAAGGAAAACTCAAGATATTATCTGTATTTGATTTTTAGGGCTTTTGTAAAAAATTACCATAAACTAGATGGCTTAAAACAACAGAAATTTACTCTCTCACAGTTCTGGAGTCTAGAATTCTGAAATGAAGGTATCAGCAGGACCTAACGGCTCTAGGGAAGAACACTTCCTTGCCTCTTTCAGCTTCTGGCTGTTGCCAGCAATTCTTGGAGTTTCTTGGTTTGTGTCAACAAAACTCCAATCTCTTCCTTCATCTTCACATGGCCTTCTTCCCTATGCTCTCCCCTATGTCTTCAAATCTCTCTCTCTGTATAAGGACATTCACTACTCATTAGATTTAAGGCCCTTCCTAATCCAGCATGACCTCACCTTAATTCTGTCAACTTTTAATTTTTATTTATTTATTTATTTATTTATTTATTTATTTATTACATATACCCCCCTTTCTGCTTGTTCTTGCTGTGTTCATTTTTGCGTTCTTCTGTGTCTGCTTGTCTCCCCCTGCTGCGGCGAACTGCCAAGTCAGCTCACTGTCGGGCAGTCTGCCTGCTTGCGGAGGCTTGCCCTGCTCGCAGGGGCTTGCCTTGCCCATGGCAGCTTGCCCTGCCTGCGGCGGCTTGCCTTCTCAAGGCAGTCTGCCTACTCGAGGAGGCCCTGGGAACTGAACTCGGGGCCTCCTATGTGGTAAATTGGAGCCCTACCAATTGGGCTACAGCCAGTGTCCTGTCAACTTTTTAAATGAACTTTCATTTATTATCTAGTGATAGCAAGAGTGAAAAAAATACAGTAAATGCTGGTATAGTTCATAACTATAAGAATTATGTTAAGGGAAGAGTCTTCTGGTAGGTTGATATGGGAAGAAGCTGAATTTCAGCAGAATCATGAAAGATTGTTAGAATTTTCTTAAGTCAAAATTTGTTGATCACTGACTTTAAGCCAAAGCATGAAAATGAGAAAAAGTAGATGAATCAGGGATGACAAATGGTTTATTTTTCTCTCCAAATAATATTTTAAACTTCTTTCAATTTGCCTTACTATCTAATTCAGGGGTTCTTAATCTTTTTTGTTCCATGGACCCCTTTGCCAGTCAGGTGAAATCCATAGACCCCATACTAAGTCCACACTACACTGTGTATTATTTAATAAATATATCACACTTGCACCAACATGTCCCCACAAGAATAATTTCTTTTTTTGTATTCTTATTCAAACTCACTGACCCCTGGTCTTTGAATTATCTTTATAAGCTATTCATCATGGAAATACCATTTTCAATTTTCTCAGGGGAGAAAATATCCATTGTTCCTAATAATACCCACAACAAAGTCCTAGGAGTCTGTTACTATGCAAACCTGGGAACTATTCCCAATGAAAGAAAATGTCCATTTTTACTTAATCTTCTTCTAGAAGTATTGGCGCCAGGACTTTTCAAACTTCCTTGTCATTTGGTTATAAATATTGGTTTAAATGTTGTCAGATATCATCTTTATAGGCTAAAACCATATATATGATATTATTATATATGTAGTTCTGCAATTTTTTGACAAGCAATCCTGAAACTGATGAATATTCTGTGTTGTACTGTATTTTGACAAAAACTATTTTTTAATGTAACGCATATCTACTATTAAAATACAAAAGAAACTACATTTTTTTTGTTTGGATTTAATTAGGGAAATGTGAAAACAACAGTTTTACTGTGTGCTGGTTCAAGGGTTAGATAATGATTCTTAAGAGTTATTAGGTTCTGGCCACAATAGGGATTCTCAGGAGTCAGAGGAATCGATGAAGGGTCAGAGGCTTCCACATTGAGGCTTCAATCAGACAAATTAATGCTTAAAGAAAAAACGTTTAAAGTAATATACCTATTTCCTTTTTGGGTTTTGGTAACTTTAAGGGAAGAGTGTGGAAGAGTTGCAGAAAGATGGATAGGTCCTCACTGGCTTTGAACAAGTCTGAAAGAGCCCAGTCCAAGAAGCATTTGCCCATTTATTCATGCTGTGGCCTTTGGCAGATCCCTGAGATGGCATATCTTATTTTTATCACCCATGAAATGTGGTTAGCTGCTAATAATTCACTTACGTGATTGTGATGTAGATTAAATGGAAAGGATGTTTGCAGTCTTCAGTAGAACTGGTTACTGCACTGGTCCTTCATGAATGCAACATATACTCGCCTGGATTCATCTTTGTTCCTCTATATCACTCACCTTTTGACAAAACTTAAAATCTGTAACTGTATAAGGAGAATGGTTAGCAGAAAATGAAATCCTTTTTATTCTATTTTTCAGGTCCCAGCCCAAAAGATGGGAAAAACTCTGTAATTGTAGCCTACTTACTTTCCTTTTGTTTTGAAATCCAGACCTGAAGAACAATGTGTCAAATGGGATTTTGTGGTATTCATTTAGGGTCAGGGTGACCTTGTTCTTAGACAGCTTCTGACATATTCCATTTGACACTGCCTCCTCCACTTAGCAATCTTTCACCTGCCAAGAAAAGCTTCCACATCGAAGAAAGACTTTGAGTTTCCAACCAAGAGGATAACAGTCGGCAGCCGCTACCTAGAAAAGCCAACTGTCAGGTTTGCAGAGCTTGTCAAGATCCATGATGACTAAGAATCGGTTCAAAAACAGCTGGCACTGGTCATAGAATGATTATAAGAGTCACATCTTTGGAGAATTTCAGACTTTGAAGTTCTCCATGAGCAAAACCAGTCAAAAGATATGAGTAGAGCACATGTGACTAATACTCAGAAAGCAAAACAAGTTAACGAGTAAAACACCCCTGAGTTGGGGGAAAGTCTTTATCTTTTATGGTATATAAAAACATTTTTCACATGCCAATTTGTGTTTCTTTAAAAATAGCATGGTGTGAAGTGAGAAAAGAGAGAGAGATGTACTTTAGCATACTTTCAGAAAGTTATGAGTTGAATTTCACCTGTATGCAGAATCTGAAAAAAAAAATTGCTCTTTTGACAAAAGTAGAGCTTTTTACTGATAAAATAATTTATAGTTGATTGTCCTAACAATGTTTTTTTAAACAACAAAAAAAGTGATGCCTAAAAGAAATTTAAATGAAGTTTTGGCAAGAAGAAGCAGTTGCTCCACTTCATTGTTCTGTTTTCCAGAATGTGTTCTTTTTCTATTAGACTAATAACAAAAAATACATTTAGTATTTTTAAGTCAAATTTTTCCTGCTATCGCTGTAACATTTTATTTTTACTGCCTTTCTAATTATTATGACAGTAAGTTTCAATAGAATTACAAATACTTTTTATAATGGGAACATTTAAAATGTAAGCAAGGGTAGAAAAGTAGAATGAATCCACATTTAATCACCACCCACCTTCAAAATTCTCCACTCATGGCCAATCTATTTTCATTTATATTCTTCTCCATCCCTCTCCCTCTATTGAATTACTTTGAAAAGTTCACCAGATATAATATTATTTACTCTGTAATTATTTAATATCTGCATATCTATATAGTTAGGGAATTTTAAAAGTTATTCTCACATTCATTCCATAATAATATGCCTACATGATTTGACTTTTTTCAAACTTAACTACATTTAGAACCTGGGTGGGACACAAGCTAATTAAGTAGAATGGCTGGGTAGAATTTCAGGAACTTCACACATTATTTATGTGTCTCTTAAATGCCAAATAAATGTCATTTAAAATTAGTAACTGAATATATAGTAAATTTGTAATAAATTAAATGCATGCATGATGCCATTCCACTGAATCAACTGGAGGAAAAGGCAGAAAATACACCCTAATTCAATATTACAGATTACAATATTGTGTGATTTACTATAGGGACAGATGGCCCACAATTTACAATGGTTTCTAGGGCATCAATATCTTATGTTTCTTTCCAATGACTCTAATTATTAAGACAAGTTTAGAGTCTCCATTCAAGAAGAAAGGAGTATAAATGCATTATTATAATTGGTCTGCCAGTGGTTATTTTATAAAAAATAATTGCTAAAAGTAGCAACTTCTTTTATCTGGAAAATTCTTCACATTCACTTTATCTCTTTGATCTCTTTGTCTCATAAAGACCAGGTTATTCTGTGAAGTATTGAGGAGGGTTGTTGTTATTTTCTGGATTTTCCTTTTAATTTCAGAATGCTTTCTTCAAATTAAAGCTCATATGGAAATCTAGTTTATTACATGGAGTTGCTGTGGGTGTAGGAAAAGGGTCTGGACTCCTGTCCAACTGGCATCTTTGATCCAATCCTTTTTGTTGGCCCTTGAGGCAACTTTGAAGATCTGCTAAACTTTAGAAAAACCCAATTTTAACCACTAATTTCAAGTATGAAGCAACACAGCTTTGTTCTTAGAAATAAATCCATATATTGTCCCTCCCACCACCAATACTTTAAAAACTAGGTCCATTTAAACACTGCAAGCTTATATACTGCGGTCAGCTTGCAGAGTTTATGGTGTCTACCAAGGAAATGTTTGAATTTTAACATTTCCATTAAAATGATTGAGCTATCACATTTTCATAGGGAACATCTGTTGGAGTTAAATTTAACATGGTGTTACCTGTAATTAAGGCCACAAAAGATTTATTCAGGCCCTTGAGCATAGGATTTTGAGTGCAGCATACCTTTGCTTCTTATTTTAATATGAGCTAGGGTAATCTGTGGCTTGGTAAGTTTAAACCAAAGGTTACACAGTAAAATGACGAATAGAGTATATAATTTTTTTTTAATGTATGGAAAGAGGCAGGTTATCTAGAGTTGTAAGTCCTAGCAGAACAAAGGATGCTTAGAGACTTGCACAATGAAGTTATTTCAAGAAGCAGTGAACATTTAAAACTAAACTGTTCTCAGGAGAGGACAGCAGAAAGGGGTTGAATTTCTCCAAAGATTTGATCTTAGTGTAACTCCATTCTATATCAATTATCTTATGCTCAAACTAATCATCTAGCAGGTATGCAGGGCCAGCTACATAATTGTGGGCCCCAGTGAAAAAAGAAAATGCCAGACCCCTTGTTCAATAAAGCAGGAGAAAAATGCTGTTAAACATATTAAATACAAAGGTTTTCCTTTTTTTCACAGTTTCTTTCTTGACTTGTCTTGGTGTTTCTCATTAATAAATGAGATTTAATAATGCCATTTAATATTGTTCTAGTTTAAGAAGAAATAAAAGCCTAAATAATTAGCATGAATTTTACTTTTCATCTTTATCTGTGCCATATCAATTTTAGATGCAAATATAAGAGTATTGAACTTATATGTGGAATGACCAAAACTACACAATTCCTATATCATAGCTTGTACATGCATATATATTTTGTTCCTATAAGAACAGTGGAAACACTGCTCAAAGTTAATTCTATTGTTTTTACATTCTACCAATATTCTCTATTTTCAGCTTACTGTTGAGGAAGAAAGAATGAAAGGAAAAGGTACTATGGGTACCTTTCCCTTTCCTTCTTTCCTTCTATGTCTTCATTTTCAGCATAAAGTGGTTGGATAATACAGGAAAGTAACATGAGTAAGAAAGGATATAATAGGATTCCTTGGTCATTTCTGTTTCTGAGACCACATTGCCTTCTTTCTGCATTTGAAACAAGTTCAAATGAAAATGGAAAGCATGGTCTCTTTGGAATACTAGCATCTCTGCTTACTCAGTTGTAAAGGTAATATGCTTATATTATACTTTTCTGGAGCCTTGCTGAACTCACACTTATCATAGGTTCACCAGAATTTTGTGCTCATGGGCAAAGAATGGAAGCATACTTACGTGTTGAATATTTCTCCTCTGCTCATGTACATGCTCCATTGTTTCATCAGGTTTCCCTTACAAAACACAAATTCAAAGACATTTTTAAGAATTTCAAGACACCAACATCAGAGTATTAAACCAAGTTTATGGACCTTCTGAGTGTGGGGACCTGTGCAACTGCATAGTTTGCATTCCCACGAAGCCAGAGCTTCAGGTGTGAGTCTTCAGCTATGTAAAGTTAAAAAGGAATCAGTTCTCTATACTGGTACTCTGCTTTCACTTACAGTGTCCTTAAAGGACATTCTTATAAAATATTACAGGGCAAACCAGGCAAAGGAATATGAAGGCAGAGAGCTATCACCATAGTGGAGTAAACAGACCCTTGTATCCAAAGATTATGAACTTTAGGCACCAGCACACCCAGAGGTTCCTGGGATTAAGCAGGCACATGGTGGGAAAGATGGAGGCAGCGTTGACAACTAGGTCAGGCCTTCATGTACATAGGAAGATTTCACTTTTTCTAAAAAAGTAATTGGGTAGGATTTAACATTTCTCATTCCAAATACCCTTCAGTTTAACCTCTTGTTTTAAAATTTTATGCTTATTTGAAATGAATTTCACTAGTGCTGGGATAGTTTTTATTATCGCTATTCTTATTTGGTCATAGAATTTCCTCCACCTTGGATTACTAAATTCCCAGGCGCTTCTCATTATGTGCTTGTCCATGCCTTCTTTTCTCCTCTGCTCAGCTCTACCTATTTTGTTCACTACATTCATTGTTTATCATCCTGACTGACTTATTGGTTAAAGAAGACAGCAGAATCAAAGAACAAGAAAGGTGTGGGAGGTGGTGGGGGCAGCTTGCTTGGAAATACCCCCCCACACACACGATTTTCTTTGTTCAAATCTTGCCACTTAGTCACATTTAGATCTTTTCATCTTGATTAGAGCTCTGCCATCACCTAGAGAATATAGTAAGCCTCTAGAAATGTGACTCTAATGGTTGTGACTAATCTGTGTGTGTTTTCAAGAGTTTATTTTTTAACATTGTTTGAATTAACTTCTTGTGGTAGGCTAAATAAGGGTCCCCCAAAGATGGTCCATGTATTATTTCCAAGAACCTATAACTATGTTAACTTATGTGGGACAAGGGACTCTGCAGATGCAATCAAGTTTAGGACCTTGAGATGGAAAGATTATTCTGGATTAGGTGAATAGGCCCAAAAGTAGCAGGAGGATCAGAGTGAGAGAAAGATGTGAAAATGGAAACAGAGGTCAGAAATGAGAGAAGATGTTATGCTACTGGCTTTGAAGTTGGAGGATGGGGCCTGTTTTAGTTTCCCAGCTTTTAAAACAAATACCATACAATAAGCTGGTTTAACAACAGGAATTTATTGGCTCACAGTTTCAGAGGCTTGCTTCCTCTTAGGGTCAGTATATTCTCGCTGATCAGCAATCTTTGGGGTTCCTTGACTTCTCTGTCACATAGCAATGTACATGGTGCTGTCTTCTTTCTCCTTCAGATTCTGTTGACTTTCAGCTTCTGGCTGTTCTTCATGGTGCTGCTCTCTGTCTGACCTTCAGTTTGCTTCTAAAGGACTCCAGAAATCCACATTAAAGCCCGACCTGATTTAGTTGGACTACTCCTTAACTGAAGAAACATCTTGAACAAATCTTATTTTCAATGGGTCTACACCCACCAGAAAGCAGACCAAGATCAAAAACATGTCCAAATTGCAGCACAGAATTCAATCCACATCAGGGCCACAAGCCAAAGAATGCAGTTAGTCTCTAGAAGTTAGAAGAGGCAATGAGATAGATGCTCCTATGAGACTCCAGAAGGAACCAGCCCTGCTGATGCCTTGATTTTAGCCCAGTGAAACTAATTTCAGACTTCTGAACTTTGGAACTATAAAATAAATTTGTGTTGTTTTAAGTCATTAAGTTTGTCGTAATTTGTTACAGTAGAAATTGGAAACTAATGTACCTCCCTTCTTAATATTTTTGGTAATTAAAATATTTTACCTTAATAGATGGGTTACTATACCTAAGAAGATAATTTTAGTGCTATGTTACTAACTAGAGAAATTGATCCTGGTGCAGATTGAGTATCTCCAGAGGGGTCTGAAGATCCTGCTTTTATTAGCCTCGTATAATGGAATAATATAGAATATGCTATATTTACTTGAATCATTTAAAAAACTGTGTAGAACATAATTGATGATGAAAGCAAGGAATTCATTTTTGCCTGTTGCCTAATTTAAATATATTTGACTATAAACTATGACCAAGAATATTTGTCTGATACAATGAAGAATACTCAACCTCATGGAGTTTATAATATCCTAGTGAAATAAAGCATATATACTGCAAGAGAAATTTAAATATAAGTGTTAGGAGGGAGATATAAATTACTATTGGAACTTAATCTAGAAAAAAAATATGCTCTGGATCACACAATGGGAGGTCACCAGAATAGACACCATGATATAGTTGTTACTTGTGCTAAGCTTTTAGGTAATGTGTAGGGATATACTAGGTAGAGATAGAAGGAGTAGTGAGAGAAAAGGATGTTTCAAATGAAAGGAGTAATGTGAACTGAAAGAGGGAAGCAGAATAAAACATTTCCATTTAGGAACAATCTGGTTTGTTTGGAATTTAAGATGTGTAAAAGGGTCTAGCAAGAGATAGGGTAAAAAAGT
Organism: Chaetophractus vellerosus; assembly: GCA_004027955.1. Classification (NCBI taxonomy): domain Eukaryota; kingdom Metazoa; phylum Chordata; class Mammalia; order Cingulata; family Chlamyphoridae; genus Chaetophractus; species Chaetophractus vellerosus. Next base: position 3,326 of record PVKH010021358.1, on the reverse strand, counting down.
GGTCAGTATTGAGAGTTCAGGGAACACTGAGTTCATGTTTAGATTGGACTTGTGCCTACATGCAAAGGAATGTGATGACTTTGCATAACTGAGAAGATTTATAGATAGAGATTTCCAGAGAGGGGTTAAACACCCGTGCTAGAAAATTAGGAGACATGTGAGATATAGCATCAAAATACTAAATTTTCTTCTTTATTATGGCCCCAACATGGATAATTCCTTTCTTGTTTGCTCATTTGTAAAATTATTGCTTTGAAATTGATTATAGATAAGATTTCTTCCAAGTTATTACTCTGTGACTCAGATTCTAGAATTAATTTTAGGGTCATTTGCAAAGAAGCTCAAATTATAGGAGCAATTGAGACTGCAAAGTGAGCAAGTATGGAAATTAAAGGAAAGAATACCAAGGATAGAACTTCAGAGAGTACAGAAAAGAGTATCTCTCTTTTCTGGTTTCAGCAGAGTATATGTAAAGGGGCTGAAGGAGAACAAGAGGTACAATAATTAACATGGAACTAAACAACATGGCTGGAGAAGCAGAGTTTCTTCTATACCCTTTACAATTGAAAACAGTTGTTAAGATGGAAATGTGAAATCAATATTTTAAATATCAGGGGGCCGACTGCAGCTCAATTGGTAGGGTGCGGGTTTACCAGATAGGAGGCCCCGGGTTCGGTTCCCGGGGCCTCCTCGAGCAGGCAGACCGCCCTGAGAAGGCAAGCCGCCCCGGGCAGGGCAAGCCCCCACAAGCAAGGCAAGCCGCTTCAAGCAGGCAGGCTGCCACGCGGTGAGCTGACTCGGCGGGTCGCCGCAGCAGGGGGAGACAAGCAGACACAGAAGAACGAAAAAATGAACACAGCAAGAACAAGCAGAAAGGGGGGGATATGTAATAAATTAAAAAAATATTTTAAAAATCAAAATGTGACAGAAGAGAGACAGAGAGATAGGAGAGAGGCGAAAGGGAGATGGAAGGATGTTAACCAAATAGTTAATAATTTTAATAACTCCCTTTGGATAGTGGGATATGGGTTCACTGTTACTCACATTTTCAGTTTTTTTGTTATTTTTTTTCCAGAAAAGGAATACTTATGAGTAAACTAATATTTTAATTTTGGTAAAAGATAAATTAAAAGGTTTTCATCATTTAGAGGGGTTTAGTTTGGGATTGTGGTCAGCTCTAACCCTATATAGGTGACCTCTATATAATTTATAATAGTTAAAATACAGTTGTATGATTTTAAAAGTGACCTACTGACAAAAAGTTTGAATTAAATTATTGAATTAATTTCTACATCTACAGTAGAGAAGAAAATAAATCATCTTACAAACATTAACAACCTTTCTTTGTTGACGGTTTACCATCCTTGCCAACTCCTTATAAAACTCAATTTTAATATATTAGAGATCTTTATTTTCTTAAGTTGGCTTACAGTGTATCATGTAATGGTTGTCTATTTATAATACACTTTCAAATATTATCCTCTCTTAAAGATTGAAAGTCAGTCTTATCTTTTATGCATATAATAAAGTTGAAGTTCAAAGAAGTTAATTGATTAGAACAAGGATACACACAAATTATAAAGAGCTACATGCTTAAAGTTAAAAGTACAACATGTGTTCATGGCACAGAACCACGTTTTCGAACCCACTTAGCACATACATTTAAATACAGTTTTCCTAATTCTGTTGAACCAAGATGCTTAATAGTATGTCAGATGAAGAATAAAGAAATAGACTTCTAAAGGCAAATTTCATTGATGTAATTTCTTCAGTTTGATGAGCAGTAAATTTTAATTCTTAATATTAAATAGCTTTTACCTGGAATTTTCCTGTCTTTGTAAAAATTCAATGATAATTGGGACTTAACATATTCTGCAAAAATTTTGAAACAGATAATTGGAACAATATAGGCAATGTTTTAAACTCACATTCAAAGTTTTCTATTAAATTCCAGAGTAAACTTGAATCAAAGAAGATTTTCTATAGTTAGAAAATTCCTCATACCTGAGACTCTTCCAGTGCCCCATGTAGGTATCACAATATTGTCTGGTCATGCAGATTATTATCGTTACAGAGACTTAAATTTTTTAGAGTAGTTTTAGGTTTACATAAAAATTGCTTAGAAAATAAAGTTCCCATATAACCTTTCTCTCCTACACCATACATAATTTCTTCCATTATTAACATCTTCTGTTAATGTGAAATATTTATTACAATTAATTTACCAATATTGACATACTTTTATTAACTAAAGTCCATAGTTCACATTCAGGTTCACTCTTTGAGTCATACAGTTCTATGGGTTTTGACAAATGCATAATGTCATGAATCTACCATTACAGTATCATACATAATGGTTTCACTGACCTAAAAATGCCCTGTGCTCACCTATTTGCCTGCAAATTACTTTTCACTTGTAAATCTGAAGTGCTAACACACACTGTCAGTACTGTGAAGGCTCAATAACAAGCGATGACTTTCTCCCAGGATATGTTATAAAATTGAAACTTCAGATTCTATAAATGAATCAATGCCTTACTTTGTTACGGCTCTAAGGCAAATGGAAGGTTGAATTTCCTGACCCGTTGTAGATGGAGGGCTTGTGTTACTAATTATGGCCAATGAGTTGTGACTGGAACATTTAATGGTCTGTGCATGAATCTCCAGAATTATTTCCCCTCTGCCCAGTGGTCACTGAAACAAGAAGGAGGATAGCTCCCTGAGTGAGTATGCATCCTCTTGGGTGACCCATACTGAACAGCAAGTGCAAGAAATAGGTTTTTATTATGAAGCTACTGAGATCTGGGGTAGGGAGTGTCTTTTGTTACATGGCAAAACCTAACTTATCTTTTCTCATACAACTGTGTATTAAATATGTTAAAAATAAGTGACAACTAATTATTATTTTCCTGCAATTGGTGAAGACATAACAACAACAACAACAACAACAACAACAACAACAACAACAACAAAAACCAGGTGTGATGGTTAGGCTAATGTGTCAACTTGGCCAGGTAATTGTGTCCAGGTGTTTGGTCTTGTAAGCACTGGGCTAACTGTAATACAAGAACATTTATGGGCTTTGGTCACCAGTGAATTTATGGGGTGAATGGCTGATTACATCTGCATCAATCAGGGAGATTGCCATCAGCAAAGAGTGAAGCTTTATCCCATCAGTTGAATGCCTTAAAAGGGGAAATGATTTCAACATTCAGAGAGAATTTCCCAGCTCATCTTTGGACAGCCAACATCTCCCAGAAACTCATCAAGGATCTTCATTGGAATTTCATCGAAGGCCCTGGTTTGCAGCCTGCCTGTGGAACCTG